>PITA01005354.1:0-84664 GCA_004023965.1 Spilogale gracilis
TATATATTCTTTAGTGCTAATAAAAGCAAACCTTATTTTTTAACCATTTTATTTACTTATTTATTTATTTAATTTATTTATAGAAAGAATGAGAGCAGAGGGAGGGGAAGAGTTAGAAGGAGAATCTCAAGCGGACTCCACCCTCAGCATGACCTGAGCCAAAATCAAGAGTTGGATGCCCAACCGACTGAGCGACCCAGGCACCCCCGAGGCAATTTTTAATAGACACAACTGTATTAGATAAAATTATTCACATAAAAATAGATGCACTAATTAAAGTAGGAGGAAAAGTTAGATTTTATATATGTTTAAATATGATAGTATAAGCTATGGATTCTTTGATAAAGAAACTGAGTTTCACCTTCACTGATTCAACAATGATGACAATACGACAATACTGAATCCATACAGCCTTCATCAATGTGAAGATGAATGTCAAGTGCCCTCCACATTCTTAGAAGAGGCCCCAAACTGCATCAGATATATTTGAAAGTTTTCAGTAATAAACTGATAAACGCACATTTCTCAAACTAGTAGGAGGCAGGAGAAGCAGGACTAAGGTATGAGCAAAAGAGCAGCATAGCTCAAGGCACAAATGTCAGGGGAGGGGGTGGGGGGTTAATACAGGGAATAATCTGCAAGAGAAAAGAAGGAATGTGAACAAGGATTAATGATTCTGTCACTCCAACATTAACTAAACATATGGTTCCCTGAAAGCCCTTGTTTATCTGAGACATTCTGCCTGCTTGCCTTTCACTTTATTGGCTCTAGTCTAGGACTCTTTCCCTTGCCTCATTGCCCCAATGTAATTTTTTAAGTGTTTTGATGTTATCAGATGTTATAAGCTGAATTGTGTGCCCACAAAATTTGCATCTTGAGGACCTATCCCCTCTAGTACCTCAGAGTGTGACTGCATTTGAAGATAAGGACCTTAAATAAGTGATTAAGGTAAACTGAGATCATTAGTGTAAGCCCTCATCCAGTATGACCATTGTTCTTATAAAAAGAGGGAGTCTGGACACAGATATGTACAGAAGAAAAACACATGGAAAGTCAGGGAAAAGATGGCCATGACAAGCAAAGGAACAGACAGATCCTTCCCTCCTGACCCTCAAAAGGGATTGGTTAATTCTACTAACATCTTGACTTTTGACTTCCAGCCTCCAAAATGGTAAGTTAACATTTTGTTGCTTACATCACCCAGTCTGGGGGACTTTGTTAAGGCGACCCTTACAAACGAATACATAAAATTGTCTGAATTAATTTACATGTTATAAGCTATGTGTCCAAGAAGATCCACTTGTCAGAGACCTTAATGTTTAGAAGTGATAGGGTGAAATTGGGAGCCTGGAGGAAATGAGTGGTTTGGGGGAAAAGGCAAGATTCTGCCCCCAGATGGACAAACACTACATAGAATCTGCTGTGAGACCACGAGAGTGACAAGCAACCCAGGGGATAACAAAAATAAACTAGAAAGTTCACCACATGTTCTTACTACAGATCAAGGTAAAGTGTCTTCTGTGAGACCCAAAAGGAGGTAAATTTTAGTGAGAGAGGTGCCACTTATTCCCATTATCGGGTAATACTAAAAAGCACTTGTTCTCAATTTAAATGAAGGTTAGGTGTCAGAAAATGGCTAGTAATTCAAAATAAATTTAAATCTAAATGAATTGTCTTTTAAAAACAAGGAAAAGCAGACCAATCTATATTCTACTAAATGGAGTTTGGGGGTCTTCTTTTTGTTTTATGACATTTAAAATCAACATGAAAATCTACAGGAAATGAAACAAATTACTCATTAAATACACCTAAAAAGTCAATGGAGTCAAACATTGGGTTATAACCATCTTTAACACTATAAAAATTCTGATCTAAGAAGTCTTTCTAACATTCTTATGGGCATTGTAACATGTTCAGACTATGATTTGCAGAAGGTGAAGCAGAGTTTAACGCTGGTAATCTTTGGGTCATTTTTTTTTTAAGATTGTATTTATTTACTTATTTATTTGACAGAGAGAAACATAAGGAGAGAGGGAACACAGCAGTGAGAGTGAGAGAGGGAGAAGCAGGCTTCCCACTCCGTAGGGAGCCTGATGCAGGGCTCAATCCCAGGGACTCCGGCATCATGACCTGAGCTGAAGGCAGACGCTTAACGACTGAGCCACCCAGGCGCCCCTCTTTAGGTCATTTTTAAATGCAACAAGGGTTTCTAGATTTAGTATATAAAGAAACAGGATACCCACTTAATTTTGCATTTCCAATAAACTAGGATATATATTTAGTAATAAATATGTCCCATGAAACATTTGAGACATGTTTATTAAAAAAAAAATTATTCAGGGATACCTGGATGGTTGAGTCAGTTAATTAAGGGCCTGCCTTTAGCTCAGGTCATGATCCCAGGGTCCTGGGATCGAGTCCCATATTGGGCTCCTTGCTCAGCAGGGAGTCTGCTTCTCTCTGTGCCTCTGCCTGCCATTCTGTCTGCTTCTGCTCTCTCTCTCTGACAAATAAATAAATAAATAAATAAACAAACAAACAAACTTAAAAAAAATATTCCTTGCTTATCTGATTTAAATTTATCTTAGTGCCCTATTATTTTATCTGGCAACCCTATGTACATTCTCCAGTTTTACTCAAAGGTGATATTTTTTCATGATTTCCTTTTCAGAGTTGTCCCGATTATGTCAGCTAAAGTTTTCTGGCTTCATGCTAAAATCTTTAAAAACAATCAAGAAACATCTGAATTTGCAGAATTGTATTTCTCATCACCTGAACATTACACAGCATAGTACATGACAGCCAATGAGGTCATCGGTTCAGTGGGACACTCTGAACATTTTTATGGGGACTCAAATAGTGTTGTCCTGAAGTTAATTCATGTATGTTTTTAAAAGTGTTGATTCTTCTTCACTTTATTGCAAAACTATTCAACAAGTCACACAAAAATATGAATATAGAGCATTAATATTGTCAAACTTACCGCTGATGAGAAATCTTTGCTATCGCATATAGAGAGTCACCTATCTTCAAATTAGAATTTTCTTTCATTGTCCCCAAACACAGATCTCCCCACTGCAGAGGGTAAGTTTATTCCAGTCGGAATAGGTGTATCTGTCCTCACTTTGGGTTGTGTGCTAATTGGTAAATTTTTATTTACTTCACTTTATTTTGTATTTTCTAAATTACCACAGTAAGCATGCACTGAAATTAAGTTGAAAAAATAGAATTTCTTATATATACTTCTGGATATCAAGACATTATCTTTATGTAACATCTCATTACTGGTTTGATTTATGGCCTCAGAAAAAAATAAGCAAATAATATTCTCTCTTTTATGCGATGATCCTTTTCAAATAATCAAAAAACAGCATTTGTAATTTTCTTTTTATCTTAAGATAAATAGTCTTATTTCCTGTTAGAATTTCAACATTTCCACCATTCTAGATATCCAGATTTTCTTAAAACACAATGTCCAGAACTTCCACTATGATGTGAGTAAAAGAAAATAGCAATGAACTTTTCCCTTGTTTTATCAGTAACACAAATGATTAGTACAGCTTACTTTTCACCCCCATGCTGTTTTTATAGAGTAACAGGTCAACTGAGAAGTCTTAACTCAGGAGGATATAAATATAAAATTATTTTTATGACAGTCTTTGTCATCAACTCTGTTACGTGAATACCTCTTTTGTATTCCCCAACACCATGCCAGGCAGAGCCCATAACTTTCTGGTCAGTTCCAATTACTAAAATGAGAAATCCATTCAGATTAAAAACTTTTAAGCTCATACCAGATTTTAAGTTCTGTCTACCTTTTCCAGTATGCTAATGCAGGGCGAACGGCCAGAACTGGGGTTCTTTTCTTGTTTAATCTCACTCCACTGTTTCTCTGACTGACCAACTTTCTCCTCTGTATGATTCTTGTCAACCCCATATGTCATCCCTGGTAGCATCTTGAATAATTCCTTGATTTGGGAGATCCAGCTCTGGCTTATCCTCTTCCATAGCCTACAACCCCCGACCTCCCACCACCAGAAGGCACTATGGCTTCTTACTACCAGAGGTGCATCTGGCGGAGAGCTTTCTGGGATGGAATCATTTCAAGCCCATCTTCTTCCTTAAGCATCTGTTCAGCTCATTGGAATTCAATTATCCTCATTATACCAAACCTTCAAATTACAGGCTACATTACTGCTATACCATTTCTGGTCTACTATCTTTCCTTTTTCTTTTCTTCTGCTTAGATACCGCAAAGGAAAAGATCAAGAGATCTACCATTGAGGAAGATAGCCAGCCAACGATCAGTGTGCTAATCTTTTAATGAATCATTTGGACCATACATCTCTCACAAACGCGTATGTCTCATTGGTGGAAATCTTGGCTCTTCCTGTTCTTGCCTATTCATGTTCCTACCCATGATTCTGAGAAAATAGATAAAACAAAAAACAAAAAACAAAAACAAAAGCTAAAAACCTCTTCGCACCCTATTGTAGAATTCAAGCACTGCTTTAAAACTTTATAATTAGTCCTTGGGGTGTGTAGGTGGCTCAGTGGGTTGAGCATACAACTCTTGATTTTGGCTCAGGTCCTGAGATCATGTTCCATGTCAGGTTCTGTGCTCAGCAGGAAGTCTGCTTGAGATCCTCTCCTTTTCCCTCTGCCCCTCCCCGCCACCTGTGCATGCATGTGCACATGTGCACGCTCTCTCTGTCTTTCAAATAAAATAAATAAATCTTTAAATACTTTGAAGTGGGTTCTTGAATGGATTCTTTCATAAGCTATAGATATGTATGCCAAAAATAATTTCCCCACAAGATAACAATGATAAAAGTGCTCACTATATTTTCAGGACACACTTCCCCTTGGCTCGTTACTTGCCAATTTTAGGCCAGCTTATGAAATTCTCATGGCAACTTTCATCCTCCACTTCCTCAACTACAGGTAAGTTGCCATAATATGTTAATTTTCAGATTTCAGAGTTAGACTTCCAGATTTGTGTAATATTTATTTATTTGTTTGTTTGTGTTTATAACCCCATGCCTTGGAAAAAAACAGAGTAAAAAGGTTGAAGACCCCTCTGAAATGTTGAGCATCCTCAGAAAAGCATCCCAAAAAGGAGTTCTATCTCCCAACTCTTTTTAATAGTACAAGTAACTGATAAGTTTTCTATCAATCACTGTGTCAATCTTCATTAACAAGTAAATATTACTGCTATGGTCATTTTACATATAATGAAATGAAACTAAGATAAATTAAGAAGGCTAGAAATTGTCAGACCCAGTGTTTCAAAGTGCATTTGTCAGAAAGGCCATTTGTTCTGTCTGACGACAGAGTTTGGACTTTTAACCCACTTAAACCAGACCCTGCTGGAACTCCTGACCCAGCCCATCACAACGGGCGTATAGTTCAGTGGTCTATAGACTACAGTTCAGAGACTCTATTTTCCAGCAAGGGAAATCCCAATGCCATCAAAATTGAGGGAGGCCATTTGAATTTCTGAAGCTCTTCCAGTAACAAGAGAATATATCAAGATTTATAATACCATTGGTAGAGTATTAAGAGTACTATGTTTCAAAGATATCACATGCTAATAAGTAAGTTTTTGGTATCTGGCTGGGAAATCTACCCCAAGTTGTTAAGATGAAAAGATCAGGCTGAAATAACTGACTTGTATATAAACTCTTAAAATACAATCCATTTATAAATTACAGTCTTTCATCTGTTCTTATTCATTTGTGTAAATTATACAAAGTCTGTGTATATGTCCATGTGTGTGCCTTTACGTAGAGGGGAAAAGTAGATCATGAATAATTTGAATTGAATGTTTGCAGGTGTGATCAAGAGTGTGGCATCTGGAACAAGACTGGAATCAAGATTTGGATCAACCACTTAGTTCTATGACCTTGAACAAGTTCCTGTGACCAATTCCGACTTAGCAGTTCTTCCTATTAGGATTGCTATGAGGAGTAAATACAATGAGACATAAATAATAATTTTAATGGTGCCTGATCCATACGAAATGCTCAATAATTTTATATGACTCTATTGTGATGGCTGTTGCTACTGTTTTTGTGCGGCCTTACCTTCTACGAGACTTGATAAATGAAAGAATGAAGACCCAGGTATTGGCACCTATGCCCTATAATGCTATCTGGTTTTTAGTGTTAGTTGTATGATAGAACCAAGAAAACTCATATGCTACTTGTTCATACATGCGGACAAACCAACAGCCTTAGATTTAAAATGTCTAAAAATGGGCTTACATTCTCAAAATTTACTTGGAAATAAGTTAAGAAAACTAAGATTAACCCCAATATCTTGAAGATACAACTTACTTTAGCCTTATTCTTTTCTAGGCATATCTTCTAAGAGACTGAAGAACATTACACTTGCATGCCTTCTCTCATTTCCTAACTCCCATTTAAACAAAACACCTAAGGGTATATCTGTTAAAAAATATTATCATTTTAGTAAGAATATTAGGAACCTTGTAACAAAGTGAGAAGTCAAGGTTATATTTGGAACACTTCTAAATTCTTGAATCTGGTAAATGATAAATGTAGACTTCCATCACTATCTCTTCAAAGATACATCAAAGACTATTACAAAAATGTAACACAGACACTGGTTGCTTTTTCACATTAATGAAACAAGACATCAAGCTGAAATCTGGCATTAGATCTTAAGAGGAATGCAATTCTTTTTTGGCTATTTTTTTATAAAGAGATAATTTTCTACCTATGTGATATGACGAAGAAAATAACAGCACATAATTGAATACAGACATTTATTTGACTAAAGTGATATATTAAGCAATGATGTATTTTTCTTTGTTTTTGATTACTTAAATATCATACACAAGGATGCCACAAGAAAAGAAAATCATAGGCCATCAGTCAGTTAAGCAGCCAACTCCTGATTTTGGCTCAGGTTATGATCTCAGGGTGGTGAGATGGAGCTCCATGTTGAGAGCTCAGCGCAGAGTCTGCTTCTCTCTCTCCCTCTGCTCCGTCCCACCACTTGTCCTTGCCCCTCTCTGACCTTCTATTCCCTCATGACAATTTAATTTCATGTTCATGATGCCTGCAAGTAACTTACTGGAATGGTTTGTTGTCCTATTTTATAAATAAACACCAGGCACTATCAGATGAAAACAGAATTCCAGGTCTGGTTTCGATCCCAATATTCCATCTGCTGTTTAAATAGAAAGAAGTGGTCATTGGTACATCAATCTGTGGCATATTTCAATAAATGTAACCATCTTCAGAGGGTTAGCTGGATTAGAAATAAGGAGCAGTATTAAGAAGTAATGTCCTTTTCAATATCATCCCTAAAATTAGCATGATTCACACGATTACATATACTAAACTCCCCCAAATACCTTTTTAAAAAAGCTTGTCTTTATATAGACTTGCCTATGTGTAATTGAAAGAATTCCAAATTTATTCTGCTTTTATATGGCAGTTCCTATTATTTATTTGTTGTTTATACCTTAATAAATGTAAAGCATTGACCTTAGTGCTTACTATGGAACACAATATCCCTAAGTATAAGTCTATGTTGAAATATGGCAACAAATTGAACAACCTAAATGAGATGGATAAATGCCTAGAATCATGCAACCTACAAAGACTGAATCATGATGAACAAAGTCTGAACAGACTAATTACTAGTAAAAAGATTGAATCGATAATCAAACACCTCCCAACAAACAAAAGTGCAGTACCAAAAGATTTCACTGGTACATTCTACCAAACATTTAAGAAAGAATGAATACCAATCCTTCTCAGACTCTTCCGAAAAACAGAAGAGGAGGGAACACTTCCAATTCATTTTTGAAGCCAGAATTATCCTAATACCAAACCACACAAGGAAGCCACAAGAAAAGAAAATCACAGGCCATCAGTCAGTTAAACAGCCAACTCCTGATTTTGGCTCAGGTCATGAGCTTAGGGTGGTTGAGATGGAGCTCCATATTGAGAGCTCAGTGCAGAGTCTGCTTCTCCCTCTCCCTTTGCTCCTCCCCACCACTTGTACTCTCTCTCTCTCTCAAAAATAAATAAACAAAATCTTTTAAAAATTAAAAAAAAAAAAAGAAAAGAAAGAAAATCACCGGTCAATACGCCTTTTGAACTCAGATGCAAAAATCCTCAACAAAATATTATCAAGTCAAATTCAAAAATACTTTAAAAGCATCAAACACCACAATCAAGTGGGATTTATTCTAGGGATGCAAAGGATGATTCAACATCTGCAAACTAGTCAATCAGACAAAATTCAACATCTATTTTTGATAAAAACTCTCAAGAAGTAGGTATAGAAAAAACATACCTCAATATAATAAAGACTACATATGAGGTCCACAGCTAACATCATATTCAATAGTGAAATGCTGAAAACTTTTCCTCTACCATCAGGAATAAAACCATGATGTCCACTCTCACCACTTCTATTCAACATAATATTGGAAGTCTTAGCCAAAGCATTTAGGAAAGAAAAAGAAAAAAGGCATTCAAATTGGAAAGGAAGAAGTAAAATTGTCACTATTTGCAGATGACATATTATATAAAGAGAACTCTAAAGATTCCATAAAAACACTGTTAAAAGTAGTAAATGAGGGGTGCCTGGATAGCTCAGTGGGTTAAAGCCTCTGCCTTCGATCAGGTCATGATCACGGAGTCCTAGGATCGAGTCCCACATCGGGCTCCCTACTCAACAGGGAGCCTGCTTCCCGCTTCCTCTCTGCTTGCCTCTCTACCTACCCGTGATCTCTCTGTCAAATAAATACATAAAATATTTTTTTTTAAAAAAAAGAAGTAGTAAATTATTTCTGTAAAGATGCAAGATACAAAATAAATATGCAAAAATATGTTCTGGTTCTATACACTAATAACAAAATATCAGGAAGAGAAATTAAGAAAACAACCCCATTTACAACTACATCAAAAATAATAAAATACTTAATAATTTTAACCAAGAAGATGAAAGACGTAGATTTTGACAACCAAAAAACACTAATGAAAGAAACTGAAGAAGACACAAATAAAATGGAAATATATTGCATGCTTATGAAATTGGAAGAATTAAATATTGTTTAAATATTCATACTGCCCAAAGCAGTATACATCTTCAATGCATTCCCCATCAAAATTCCCATGGCATTTTTCATAGAAATAAAACAAACAATCCTAAAATTTGTATGGAATCACAAAATACCCCAAATAGCCAAGGCAATCATGACAAAGAAGAACAAAGCTGGAGGCATTATGTTCCCTGATTTTAAGTTACATTACAAATCTACAGTAATTAAAACAGTATGGTATTGGCATAAAAACAGACACCTCTGAGATATCACCTCATATCTGCTAGAATGGCTATTATCAAAAAGACCAGAGACCACCAATGCTGGCAAGACTGTGGAGAAGAAAGAACACTTGTGCCTTGTTAATAGAAATGTAAATTGGTGCATCAACTATGGCAAACAGTATGGAGGTTTCTTAAAAAAACTATCATATTGGGGCGCCTGGGTGACTCAGTTGGTTAAGTGACTGCCTTCGGCTCAGGTCATGATCCTGGAGTCCTGGGATCAAGCCCCACGTAGGGCTTCCTGCTCGGTGGGAAGCCTGCTTCTCCCTCTCTCACTTCTCCTGCTTGTGTTCCCCCTCTCACTGTGTTTCTGTCAAATAAATAAATAAAATATTTTAAAAAAAACTACCATATTACCATATGACTCAGCAATTCCACTTTGGGGTAATTATCAAAAAAAGAGAGAGAGAGAAAGAGAAAACTCTAACTCAAAAAGATATATACATCCCCGTAGTCACTGCATTATTTTCAATAGCCAAGTTATGGAAACAATCTAAGTACTGATCAAAAGATGAATGAATAAGAAATTGTGACATATATACAGAATAGTATTCAGCCATTAACAGAATGAAATTATGCCATTTTTAACAACATGGATGCACCTCAAGGGCATTACCTAAAAGTTAAATAAGTCATATAGAGAAAGACAAATACCATAATATCTCTCTTATATGTGGAATAAAAAACAAAACAAAACAAACAAAACACAAGCTCACAGAACAGAGAACAGAGATGAGTTTGGGTGGTGGCAGAAATGGGTGAATCGTTTTGTTTCTGCCACTGTAACTGTTATTTTTAGTTTAAAAATAATAAATAAATATAAAAATAAAGAATTCCAATTTATGCCTTTATATGGAAGTTCTATTTATTTATACACCTTATACCTCAATAAATTTAATGCATCAAACCAAGTGCTTATTATTCTATACAATACTCCTACATATAAATCTACAGCTTCATTTAGATTGGAGATAATAGAGATACCAGTCATTAAGCAAACCAGTAAACCACTCCTCAGATTTATCTTGTTTTCAATGAATTTAAAAAATATATTATTTATTTTCTTGAGCTTTCAATATTGTCCTTTTATTCAATTTACCCAGTTCAATACTGTGACTTATTCACTGGTACAAAAATGAATGGTAACAGTGTGAAGGTCCATGGAGTTTTTTGTGTGTTTGTTTTACTTTAAACTATTTGCTGAATTAAATTATTTCAAAAAATTAAATATATTGAACAGACAAGTATATTTAATATCTTAGCAGAAAGATAATTTACAGAAAAGCAAATAAGACACTTTTCATTTAGAGCAATAAGATAAGAGATTATAATAAGCTTTCCATAGTGCTAAAAATATTGTAATTGTTCAATAAATATGTTATCCTTTTATTTTCATTATTATAGTTTTTATGATCACTTTTATGTCAAAAGAGAGGATACCGAAAGAATATTCATAATCAGAAGTACAGATGTTTCTGGTAAAAATAATAGTGGCACCACAATACTATCCTTTTAGTGAAAAGAAGAGTTTAAATATTTCCTAGAAAAACAGTTTCACTAATTTTAAGAATACAAATTCTTTAAAGTAGGTTCCACATCCATTTAGGGCCCAACACGGGGCTTGAACTCCAAACCATGAGAACAAGACCTGAGCTGAGATCAAGAGCCAGACATTTAACCAACTGAGCTAGCCAGGCACCCACAAGAAGGCAAATCCTTATATCCTGTCATAGAAGGCCACTTCTTCTCAGAAAATAAATACACTACATGGTTGTTTATATCATCGGCCTCTACTGTTCTTTCAAGATTCATGTGTAGAGTTGAAAGGCCTCAAGAGAAGTTCTTCAATAAAGCGATTCATTCTTCGTTCTTGAGTAACAGTCCTTGCATTGTCCCAAAATGTTTTGTCATATAAAGTAAACTTTTCATGAAACTGTAATAATTCTTGGTGACTGTCTAATTTGGCTCATTCACATGAGAGCATAAATGAAGTCTGATACACAAAACTGGAATCACTATATTACAAAGCACAAAATGGTTAATACTTCCCATCTGCTAAAAAAACAAAAACAAAAAAAACCCCAATGAATTAATATTTAAACACAGAAAAAAATATTTTTGTTTGGTCTCCTCTTCTAAAACAAAATTTGCAATATTTAAAATAAAATTAAAATTCTATGCATCCATTTTGTTACTCACAGATCTTAGTTAAACGATCATATTCTGATGATAGAACCATAAGTAAGTTAAAGCCTGTATTGGCAGAGCTTCCTATGGATTTATAGTGCTGAAAAATGTAAATCTTATTTCCTCTCCCTTTCAGTGATTGGGGCTTTTTGTTATTGCTAAGCAGATGAACTGGAATTATTTCCTACCAAACAGGCTAACAGTGTGAGGTGCCTAAGAAAAAGTGAATAGTAGCCAGAAGTCTTTCTCACTTCATAACAACAAGCTCCCTTCATTTTCCCTACAAATCAGCCTCAGTGACCACGTTTGCGTAGCTCTGTCTGCAATCCTGCTGAGGAACGTGTTTGCCTCTGAGGAGAGTTGGGAGAGACGCGCAGAACTGGCTGGGAGACAATCATCTTTCATATATCACTACTACTGTGCTCGTCTCAAGAAACAAACATTGAATTTGGTATACTATGTGTTGGATTTGAAAAGAAAACAATTTGTATTAAATAAAGCACTAAGGAAGTAGAAAAGCATAATAAAAGTTAAAGAAGTACATCCAGTTTAGTAAAAATTCAGTGATAATGAAGTCTCTGGTACATTAATAATACATGCAGGAATATGGAAACTCTATCCATTGGTGTGAGGTTAAGCCACCAAGCAATTAGGTGTGTCCCTTGCCCTCCTCTACGTCAAAAGGTGCAAATGCCTTTCCATGGCTACAACAGAAACAGCTGCAAAGGCAGACAGAAGTTGTGGCTACCTATCTTAGATTCTTGACAAAAGTATGACTTTGAGGACTTTTCATCACTGGAGCTTAAATATGGCACCTGTGGCAAGACACTGAAATAAAAAGAATGAATAGCAAGAAAAGTCTCTTCTTGTCCCACAATGGACCATCAACATTTTCTCACTTGGGTGAAGAGAGAAAAGCAGGAAATTCCCCAAGCCAGAAAGATGCCTCCATGAAAGCTCACTTCATGCTGTTCCCTATGGCTATTACCAGATGGTTTAGAAAAAGGGATGGCAATTGCTGCCTACAGAAGCCAGCAGAAGGCAACCTCAGTGCTTCCTTAAAGACAGCTCTAATGGTGGGATCTGAGTTTTGAATGATAATCCACGTAGGAAAAGTTATCGACACTGAAATACAACTAAATACAAATAATAATGAGGATGATATGAATAACGATCAGAATTTCACTGACACTTTCAACATGCCAGAAAGGCACTATGGATATTATTCCATTTAATTCTTTAATTACCTCTATGTGGTAAGAACACTGGATTACCATCATCTATACATTTAACTTAACGTCACCTGCGGCACTCAACTCTCTGCCAGACATGTGGTCTTTATTTTTTTTCTTTTCCTTCTCTTTTATAGAATTTAAAATAAAGTCATGGTTTGCATATATGCCTTCTTCTATGCCGAATTTCCCCCATACGTTCATGTACAGCCACTCCTGCACAGAACTGGATACACGGAGGCATGGCACCGTACTTTCTAGACAATTTAATGCATTTTAAAAGATAATTTCACAGTACTCAATTTTTACTCTATTTACTCACCTTAGCAGATTAGCACATCACTGTAAGAGCACGATGACAATAGCAACAGTTTGTCTAGAGATCATATGAAGTGTTAGACCCTCTCCTAAGCCGTCTACCCCCAAATCACAGAAACTGCTCAAGGCTTTCATTTCTGATATCCCATATTACAAAGTAAGAAACTGAGGTAGAAGGCTATCAATTAACTTGTTCAAGATGACAAAGCAGGAAGCATTGAATATCATAGTCAGGTAGTATTACACTCAGCGTGAAGCCCTTGATCGTTATCGTACGCTGCTTCATTTGCAAAGCTACTGTACCATAACTATCAATAGTTTACAGATAAAGATGAGTAGGTTTTAGTGACTAAAGGAAATTGCTCAAGGTCACAGAGTTAATAGTGGTGGGATGGACACCGTTCTCCCAGAAGGACACACCTCTTTAAGGATTACACCATAATACATATTCCCATGCCCTGATCCGCGCTATGGGGCTAGAGTTTTGCTCACTCATAGCTAAGTTGTAGGTTATCACCTCTGCATCAATGGGCAAGTTATCTGGCCTCCTGTTCCCTCAGCTTCTCAAAAAGTAAAATCAGGCCTCCTGTCCTCTGTTGGTAAGGGCAGATACCAGTGATGCGCTCTTTTGGGGCAAGAGAACAAGGAGGAAGACAAACTTCGTATTTTTCTAAGGCATTCAGTAGAAAACCATCTTTAATCCCCTTATTCCCCAAAAGTATCTGAATAGAACTGAATGAAACGGCAACTAAGATGTGCTTTGAGATATGTAAAGGAAGAGAGCTTGTGCCACAGTCCAGATCTGCCATTGCCCCTAATGGTGTAAATTATGAAGTTTTTTGTTGAATGATGCCAGTCATGGATCTGAAGCTACCCATATGTTTTCCTTTGCTGTGGTTTCTTCTTGCTTGCCACGGCAGGAAGTGCAGTGTTTCAGAGAATGATTTGAAGGGCAAGAGTAGCCAAGTACAAGGTTACAAAAAGACTGAGACAACCCTTTATGTCAAAGTAATTACCAAGGATTTCAATATAGAATTGAACAATTTCACACTGAAAGACCGCTTTTTTCTTCCCCCAACCATGAACACCAATGTGAAAATCTATGGGCTTCACTGTAAAAGGACTCCTGCTTCTTCATGACAGAAAACGATGTAGCCGTAAGCTCCGTCATGAGAAATAAACCTGGGGAAATAAACTTCAGTTGTGGCTAAGTGCCATGGATTTTAGCTCCCTTTCATTAGTTACTATTTAACTACAGGTAAAATCTTCCAAGAATGATGCCTCTCAGTATGGGGAGCCCAAATGTGAAGTGGGAGAGGTTTGCCCATATCCATAAATAGAATGGCACTTTCATGCTTAAGTATATACCTTATAATGCTTTATATTATCATGCTAAGGGATTGTAAAACTGATTTCACAGCAAGTGGTTTATTAAAACTCCGGCCGTCACACAGCATTCCTGTGCACTGGATTTTCAATTTTGTTGTCGCTCTTGATTCCCTTTTGCATATGTATTTGCCAGGAAAACCAATTACCAGATGGCACATGGTTATTTTTACATTTTGTATGGAGGGCTTCCAGCTGATAATTATGACATTACAGGAAGACTCCTATGCTTTGCATTAAGAATCTTTGGCAGAGGCCATCACAAGCTTTTCCGTTTGACAAGACACCTCCTGACTGATATATATTTGCACATTATTTGTAGATGACTCCCAAATATCAGGGAAGAATTTCCTTTCTTTTAAATAGGGTTCCACAAACGTGACGTTCACGAAACAATGAACTGCTTTTCCCACTCCTTCAGTTCGTCAGCAAACTAATACGTATTTAAAATGTTCTAGTTCAAGGTGACTCAAGACAAACTGTCACGGCCACTGCACAGCAAAGAAGCCACAGAGTCCGGCATTCCGCGTGTGACCAAGGCTTTCAGACCTGTCAGGTGACATCTGTGTTACAGCATCCAGTCATTTTTTTTTATTAGCTCCCTTGCTTTAATGCCTCTGAGGGAGGTTTTAAGAGAGAGGCAGAGAGAAAAGGAGAGACTGAAAGCAAAGGTAATAGTACAAAATGACTATAATTACAATTATGTAGTAGTAATAAATCCAGAATTGCGGTGTAACACACCAGAGTAGAGTCAGGCCTTAAAACACATTAGGATGAGAATTAATAGGCTATCCTTTTGTTAGTATAACAGCCCCCAACCCAAAATACACCTCAGTTCCTAGAAAAACACTGTGTTGTGTTCCTGCTATGCTCCCAACCTGGACGCTTCTTCCCAATTACTATAATCATGTAGAGTATATGAAATCCTGTTTTCTTAAACGTCACCAGTGTTTTCCTTTGACTCACCTCAGTAACAAGAAGCGTATTTTTCCCCCCTGCATATAGTGTTATTGTTGCTGTCTTCAACTTTTTACAATTATTTTTTAATATAAGGGAAGAATGGTTATTGCACTGCCACCAAACTAATATTGTTTAAATATACTATACATTTTAGGCAAATATTGCTCTAATATTAATATATTTAAAGTGGGCTATGAGGAAATGTTTTTAAACAGCTTAATTAAAATTCAGAAAATTTTGCCAGCTTGTTTCCCAGTTTCGATGATAAAAATAAAATGCTGTGTGGTTGATATGAGAATTAGTCCCTAGAGAATAAAGAAAGGACTCAGTAGAAATCTGTGTGTTTCCAGACTGTATTTTTCTGCTCAACCCAGTGAACACGAAGCATGCATAATTTGCCACTACTGTCTCAGTATTTGCATTTAGCACACATACATTAAGCTAATTAATCATGTTGTGTCCTACTACCCCCCAACAAATAAATTAACTATTCTGTTAACTGATGACAAAAGTGCTAATTTTTAAACAATATCAACACTAAAAATTCTGGTTTGATTCTATTTCTATTTTAGGTAATTATGCATTTACTGACAGTTGATGCTTTTCTAGACGGACCCTCTTCCTTCTCATCATAATTTCTGTGTGATTAATACGAGAAAAAGAAAAGGCATGCGCTAAAGAAATCTCTGCACACTGACTGTTCATACAATTAATACTCCTGTTCTCCACAAAGAAAAGCACAGCGGTGAAAGTATCCTTATTGGAAGAAGCTCTTTTAAGTTTGATTGAGTTACAAATTAGAGTAGATGGAAGTAATTGGAGAAAGGCATCACAATGGAATGCTTCTTCACAATTCCTGATATTAACGTGAGTTCTAGAGTAAGTGTTTTCTGTGACTCCTGTCAGCCTCAGGGCTGACTCTCATTATGAGGACATGTCTTTAATCCTCTTGCTGTTCTTGACCCTGATTCTCAAGATTAGCATTCTGCAAAAATGAGTGATTAGGTTATTCTGGCAAGTTTTACAATCACTGACTTAGAGCCTGGTTCTGATCAGTGCGGGATGAGGCTCAAGTAATGCTTACTCTTCCTGACTTTTTTCTCCTCTCATTTTCCGTTAAGGAGACAATCCAGTGGCGGTGGAAGACTTGACAAGGGTCGGTGTTTGAAAGTTTCCTCTAAAACCACGCTAATGGAACAAAATAATGGGGAACCAACTGAGACTGAGGCCCAATTTAAAGTCATTTTCCAAATTAAGGCCGAGCCTTTCACCGGCTACCGCACACACCTTGCCTGCATTCCTCTTTTCGCTCCGCTTCTGTGGCTCCATATACACTGAATATCAAAACACCTAAAAGTAAGCACTTTGAATAAAACCTGGAAGAAGTTCAAGATTAATACAGATATTGCCAACTTGGAGAACACATGTTTTCTTCCTCCCCAAATGGTGGCATTTGGAAGTTAGGAATTGTTTTAAGAGAACGTGTTCTGCAACAAAGACTAGGCAGGTAGGCAGTTGTCACTTAGTAAATGGACACAAAGTGGAAGAACCAAACAAATGGGTTAGAATTCAGATAAGGAAATTAACCTGAGATACAACTGAGTAAGTTTTTTAAAAAACTGAAAAACTGAGCAGTTTTTAAAAAAAAACTGGAAAAAAAGGATTATTACACTGTGATTTTGAAGGTGTTAATATTTAAATTGAAATGTTTCAACTCCAGACACAGAAAATAGTGTTTTCTTCAGTCCTCTCTTCATTATCTCAAAGATATCACATGCAAATTGAGTTGCCTTATTTCAAATTCAAGATAAATATAGAAGGTCATCAAAATTGATTTAAAAAAAAAAGAAGCAAGAGGAATTTGAGAGGCAGCGTGGGGGGTCGTGGAGGATAGGCAGGGAAGAAATGAAACAAGATGGGACCACTGAGAGAGAAAACCATAAGAGACTCTTAATCTTAGGAAAAAACTGAGGGTTGCTGGAGGGAAGGGGGTGGGTATGTGCAAATAATTTATTACATGTGAAAAAAAAAATTAAGCAAGAAAGAAAGGGATAAGGATGAGAGGGTGGGAGGAAGGTCCTTACAGAGATACCTGAGCAGGGCAATAGCTAAATCCTACAAATCTGGGGGCGGGGGGGGGAGAAATTAAGTAAAGGTTGTATAACACTGCAAACAAAAGGAGGGAAAATAAAGCTAAGAGTGTGTTCTGTCTTCCACGCGAATTTTACTTTCTCAAGCTTATGTTTAGTCTTTTGTTCACAAGAAAAAGTTATTTCTTTTTTTATAATGTCGCCTATATTATTTTTATTTTTCAAAATTTATTTTATTTATTTATTTATTTATTTTTTATTGTTACTTAAATTTTTTTCCCCAGTGTTCCAAGATTCATTCCCCATTCCCCACACCCAGTGCTCCACCCAATAGGTGCCCCCAGTACCCACCACCAGGCTCTTCGCATCCCCCCACCCCCCTCCCTCCAAGTCCCTCAGTTTGTTTCTGTGTCCAAAGTCTCTGTTGTTTTGTTTCTCTCCCTGGATTACCCTACTTCCCATTTACTTTCCTTCTCCCACTGTCCTCCAGGTTACCCCTCATGCACCGCAAGTAAGTGAAACCATGTGATAATTGACTTTCTCTACTTGGCTTATTTCACTCAGCATAATCTCTTCCAGTCCAGTCCATGTTGCTACAAAAGTTGGATATTCATCCTTTCTGATGGAAGTGTAGTATTCCATTGTATATATGGACCACATTCTTTATCTGTTCATCTGTTGAAGGGCACCTTGGCTCTTTCCACAGTTTGGCGATTGTGGTCATTGCTGCAATGAACATTGGGGTACATATGGCCCTTCTTTTTACTAAACCTGTATCTTTGGGGTAAATGCCCAGTAGTGCAATTGCAGGGTCATAGGGTAGCTCTATCTTTAATTTTTTAAGGAATCTCCACACTGTTTTCCAAAGCGGCTGCACCAGCTTACATTCCCACCAACAGTGTAAGAGGGTTCCCCTTTCTCCGCAGCCTCTCCAACACTTGTTGTTTGCTGACTTGTTAATTTTGGCCATTCTGACTGGTGTAAGGTGGTATCTCAGTGTGGTTTTGATTTGAATTTCCCTGATAGCTAGTGATGCTGAACATTTTTTCATGTGTCTGTTAGCCGTTTGTATATCTTCTATGAAGTGCCTCTTCATGTCTCTTGTCCATTTTTTGATGTGTTCATCTTCTTTTTGGATGTTGATATTTTCTTCTTTTTTATCCTCACTTAATTCTTTATTTCTTGAGAACTTTTTTAAAGATTTTATTCATCCATTTGAGAGACAAAGTGAGAGAGAGCATGAGGGGGAGAGGGTCAGAGGAAGAAGACAACTCCCCTCTGAGCTGGGAGCCCCATGCAAGACTCAATCCTACAACTCCAGGATGATGACCCGAGCCAAAGGCAGTCAGTTGCTTAAGAGTCACCCAGGCACCCCTCTTGAAAAGTTTTGATGAAAAAATTAGTTGTAAATTTGAAGCATGAGCATGTAATTTTGAGCATTGTAAATTTGATCCAGGAAAAAGTAATAATTTTTCCTAGATCTCCAAAAGAGCCAACAACTCTGTTTGCCACACTATAGACATGTAAGATTTAGAAGGATAAGTAGCCCAGAACTAAGTGCCTCAGGGAAAGTGAAAGCCATTGTTAAGTACAGATATTGATGTAATAGCTTCTTTTGTATCTAAAACTGGCAGTGAGAAGACTAAATATATATATATTTTTTTCTCCCCACATGCATGAGAAAAAGCATCCTATTATAGGATGTTTATAGAAATACTGTCCTTCAGGGGCGCCTGGGTGGCTCAGTTGGTTAAGTGACTGCTTTCAGCTCAGGTCATGATCCTGGAGACCTAGGATCAAGCCCCACATCGGGGTTCCTGCTCGGCAGGAAGCCTGCTTCTCCCTCTCTCAGTCCCTCTGCTTGTGTTTCCTCTCTGGCTGTGTTTCTCTCTGTCAAATAAATAAATAAAATCTTTACCCAAAAAAAAAAAAAAGAAAGAAAGAAAGAAATACTGTCCTTCAGGTTGGAGCTCCTTCTCTCATCTGCAAATCATCTTGATTCACTGCTCAAAGCGAATCAGGCCATCCGAGAAGGCTGCGAGCTGGACTGGATGGCTGCTGCTGTTTCCTAGCATCACACAGCTGTGCTGCAGGCCATGTGACACAGTTCCTACCCAGGAGGGGCCGCTGCCCTGCTCATGGCCACTCAAGCGGCACACATCAGCTGGCCTGACCCTGGTGGAGAAGAGCTGATGCTACAGTCCACTGCTGGAAGGCAAGCCAGAGTGGAATGGGCGTGAGAGGGATGTTACGGGACACAATCCAATGGTTTTGTCTGATTGGTGGGTACTGAGACAGCATCATGTCAACCATGCTTAATGAGGGAGGATGAGAGCTATCACTCAAGTAACTGAGAAATACTTCCCCAACTCCAGCTCACTGGAATTATTTGCATGTCTGTTTATGTAATGTAGTTAAAAGTGTAATGGAGTACATAAAATGAGAATAAAGTGTGATCTCAGAATGTACCACAGTGGAAAAAGATCCCTATGGAGTAAGGTTATAGGAGCACATACATGAGTTGGAGGAAGGGGTCCTTCCTTGAGAAGAGTGAGCTCCTGGCTTTCTGGGAGTTCAAGTGCATTTGCAGAGGGGACAGGAGGAGAGAGGAAGAAACACTGTTGAGCTAAAAACTGGTTTGGATTTAAGATGTTCCACGTGAAGACATACTTCATGAGCTTTAAAGTAACCGTGCAGACACCTTGGCTTATTTCTTTTCCAACAGCATTATTTCACGATGTTGAATACTTTTCATCAAATGCCCCTGATTTATTTAAACCAAAGGCGAAGGTTGATTTTTTTCATTGGTTTTTTTTTCAGGTTTGTATTTTTTTAAGCTTCTCTTTTAAAAAAATTTATTATTTATTTGAGAGATAGCATGAACATGAGTGGGGAGGAATAGCAGAGGGAGAGGGCAAAGCAGATTCCCCACTGAGCAGGGAGCCTGATGGCGGAGCTTTTTCTCAGGACCCCAGGATCCTGACCTGAGCCAAAGGCAGAGGCTTAACTGACCCACCCAGTCATCCCAGGGTTTTGTTTATTTGTTTGTTTTGTTTTGTTTTTTAAGATAATTAGGTCATAAGAGGCAAGACTAAGACTAAGAGTGAAAGGGAGTATTTTCATTCACCTTATGCCAGAGTGGCACTAAATGTTGTTTTTTGTTTTGTTTTGTTTTTTAGTTATTTAAGATAATGTCGTTTTGATGGTTTTCAAAAATCCAATTTTCTCCTATATATTTGTAAATACTGAGAAAGTACAATACTGAAGTTGAGATTAAAAAAAAAAAATAGACTCCTGATCTCCCATGCTGATCCCAAATCTGCTTCCCATCTTCTGTTCAATATTGCAGTGTTAACTATCAACCACTTGCAGTAAATACACAGTTAACTGCAGCCTCAACTTAGAGAAAAGTTTTCAACGCACACTTAAAACATACGACAAAAAGGGATACATGTACTAGTTGATAGCAGTAACTAGAATATCTTTGTGAGATAAAATGTTACAGTAAAATGAAGCTGTATACATGGAAAGAGGGGCTCCTGGGTGGCTCAGAGCGTTAAGCCTCTGCCTTCAGCTCCGGTCATGATCTCAGGGTCCTGGGATGGAGACCCACATCTGGCTCTCTGTTCAGCGGGGAGCCTGCTTCCTCCTCTTTCTCTGCCTGCCTCTCTGCCCGCCTGTGAGATCCCGATATCTATCTATCTCTCTCTCTCTTTCTCTCTCTCTCTGTCAAATAGATAAATAAAATCTTTAAAAAAAAGAAAAACATGGAGAGAGGTAAAGAATTCTAGAAAAAAGAAAGAAAGAAGGAAATAAAAGAAAAGAAGCCTGTCTCAGAACAGAAGCACCAATTAAAAAGTGAAAATTTCAGCCAAATCATCAATTTGAGAGTATTTTTTTTTCCTCCCTCAGAACATATTTTGACATATTGCCATATAACTAGGGGTTTATTTTTTTCCAAGTGAGTTGACCAAATTAACTGATTGCTTTTGCTTTACAAAATTTCAACCTAAGGATGGAGAAAGTCTTAAATTTGCAGGTGGGTTGTTGCTACTATCTGCTTAACAAATGTGCTGAACATCTTGCGACTTGTCCATCATGTGCAGCCTGGGTGTTCTTTTTATTTTTGTCTTTAATTGCTTCTTGAGCTAAATATAAAACAAAGTCAGCCTTACTATTGTTGTGCAGTGTTAACAAACCACCTTAATAAATTAGTTTCGTGGTGGAAATCCTGGCAGAGAGCCACATATATTATTGTTTTTGTTGTAATTGTTGGTTCGGGTTTTGTCTTGTTTTTAAGTACACTACTCCCAGTTCTGTTTGTAGTTAGTCCTTTACCTGCCATTGAAACGTGCTGTCACTCAAAAAGCAGGTTCTTCCTCCTGGGCTTCTCTGCCTAAGTGTAGCTGATATCTCAGCTGAAAGGGGGCGGGACACAAAGGGACTGATTCCTTTTGCGAATCGGCAATTTCAGACTTTTACATTTTGACCTGGTCTAAGATTTACAGAAAAATCATAAAAACAGAAATAAAACAATATTTATAGGAAACAGAACATGCATGTGAAATTTATACAAAAATACTGCAGGAGTTGACAGTTCTTGTAAAAAAAAAAGGGACAGAATAATATGGACTATTGTCCTTTAGGTTTTTAACAATTAGTCAGCTATGTTTGAAGCCCCAGCAGGTGGAAGATATCATGGAAAGTAGGATCTGAGCAAAGTGATGATAAGTCATCCATGCTCTAACACTTCCACTTTCTAATCATATGGCAAAGTGGCATAACCCTTTGAACCTCTATTACCACGTCTATAATTAAGAGAGAAACATTTCTACTTTGCTGTGATTTTGTGAGGATGGATAAGATAATGGATGTTAAGGTGCTTTGAAGACGATGCAACCCTATTCTAATGAAAAGTATTTTTATTCACACTCTTCACTGCTGTGGGGGCTGTCCTGTGCATTATAGGATATTTATGCATCACTGGTCTCTATCCACTAGATGCTAGTGGCAGCCCCATCCCCTAGGTTGTGACAACCAAAATGCGAAATTACCAAAAGTCCTCTGAGGGGGCAGGGGAAAGATTGTGCTGCAGTTTGAGAACATTCATGTTATACACACACACGTGTGTGCATATACATATATACAAAGAGTAAAACTTTCAGAACCAAGGCCATAAAACATCTAATGTATACAGATGTCATTTAACACACTTGATAAAGAAAGACACACCAAAGAAAAATAAGCATTTATTTGGAATTAACGATAGCCCCTTCGGACACGTTCTGCACTGTGCTACGAAGGGCACCACTTAATTCCTTAATAATCATGACTGCCTCTGTCCAGTGGGGGAGAAAACTGGCCGTGCCTTCCTGGGCACTTTCTCCTACCATAGCTGTCCCACTAGTTCAAAGACATACTTATTTTCTAAGTGATAACATAAGTTAAACGCCAAACTTCTCCTTTTTATCAACCTTATTAAAATGTCTTTGAAACGGATATTCTGGTGAAACGAGGACTCCAGTGAAATGAATCAAAGTACCTATGGAGTCTTCACATTAGGAGAATCATCTGGAGCCGGATAATATAAAAGGAGGAGATGAGCTGACACCAGGTTTGATGGGGCCTTCTACCATCCACTGTGACCTTGGGCCAGAATAATAAAGTAATTCTACAAAACGTATTTCATTTGACCTCCAAACAACATAATGAGTTGTGTATTAATATCCCAATTTTACACTGAAGCCAGAAAGGGCTCACTAATTTGCCCAAAGACACACAGCTAATACAAAGCATACAAACTTGTATCTTTGGGCCACAATGCCCATTAATGCCTCCTGTGCCTTCTTTAAATTTATGACCTCTCTAACCATTTGCCTTCTCTAGGACTCATTTTTTTTTATACATGAGGCTATAAAACTTAGATGACATCAAATATATTTTCCAACTCTAAAAAATCTTTGTTTTCTCTACTTGACATAATTCTGATGTAGACCAAGATCAATGATGGGTAAATAATAACCACTGATATTTATTTGGGGGCAAATTATATTATAAGCACCATGACTGGGGCACCTGGGTGACTCAGTCATTAGGTGTCTGCCTTCAGCTCCGGTCATGATCCCGGAGTCGCTGGGTTCGAGCCCCGTATTGGGCCCCCTGCTTGGCGAGAAGCCTGCTTCTCCCTCTCTCGCTCCCCTTGCTTGTGTTCCCTCTCTGGCTGTGTTTCTCTCCGTCAAATAATAAAAATCTTTCAAATAAATAAATAAATAAATAAGCACCATGACTTCACATTTATCCAATTATTTTGATAAAAAAATTTTTTAATAAAAAAGGATAAACGTTAAGCACTATGTGAGTGTGTGTGTGTATAAGTTCAAGTGTGCTAGTATACTCTTAAAAATTAAATTTTTTAATTATTTTTGGTCCCATTTCAAAATTAGTTTTCAGTTGTACATCAGATAATTCCTTCTGATAAAAAATGTAATGGTTACTCAAGAGTTAAAATTTTCTCTCACTTTTGCCATTGTGACAATTTGTCTATTTCTGGTTTAATATGTGACTATCTCAGGGGACTCAAGGTGCCATTAGTGAACGCAGAGCTATTGCTGAGGAAATGCTAAATAAAATTAATGTCTTTGGAGTTACTAACCCCAAACATAGCCGCATTCCCTGGGCATGTGACTATGGAAAGACTGTGCATATGAGCCTAAAACCCAGGAGACCACAGCATTGTACTATGAAGAAGATCTTGATTTAGTAACATCTGGTCTTTTTGTTAAGCTGAAAAAGGTAGTGTGGATGAAGGGAAATGCGGTTATTATAGTCATGCTAAAATTAATTTGAGAAAGATGACACAGCAGTCATGATTGTTTCCTTGAAGATCTTATCCCCACTAGGCTTCCCAATCCTGAACTTAGACTGCCAATGAGCGCAGATTACTTTTTCCTGCCAGATATATGCAGGGATGGCAGGGGATACAAAGAACAAGCTGCTCTGGGACTCTCTAGTTCTTCTTCCAAAGCACTCAAGAAAAATGGTAAACTCCAGCTCACACAGAAAAGTGGGGAGTCTCCAAAACAAAACCAAGTGCAGTCCTCCCTCCCTGTTAAATTGAAGAAAGAGTGAAACAAGGGGATCCCACTAGTGCAGTGGATGCCTTCGCTACTCCTTCCCTTCCAGGGAGGCTCCTCACACCCCAAAATTGAACGATTCAACAGAGAAATCACAAGGCTGTGGCTGAGAGTCAATGCCCACTAGCCAACCTTGTATCTTCTGTCTCTACCTTCTTTTCATTTGGAGATTCTGAGGCGTAAAGTCCTGTCCAGGACTTAGGCAACCCTGAACAGCCAGGATTCTCAAGCTTCAATACTATCAGGAATAATGAGGAGTTTTTAAAAATTAAATCATGCTTTTCAGATGCAGGGTCTGGTGTCTCTGTGATAAATTTTATGTACGGGGAATACCAGCCATTTAGAGACAATCTCTCTGTTGACCTGACTCAGATACTTCATACCAGGTGCCAGCTCATTATCTAAGAAAAACCTCCAATCTAAACTTCTTCATGTCTCCTATATTAGCTTCATTTAGTTCTTCCGGGGTGTGTCAATTACAATGTTTAGCTTTCCACCCTATTCTATCCCACCTAAATTCTGAGTACCGTCTATAGCTCCTACTCTCCATTCCTGGACTGGATGCTTAGGGAAGAATTCTCTCACACTGGTTGGAGGTCCTCAGATCTAAAGAGATGTTCCAAAGTCTAATAATAAATAATAGCCAACATTCATCAAATATATACTACATGAAATGCATAGCGCATGATACTTTATATATTCCTTTCTCCTTATAGTAACTGATATGGATAAATATTATTCTTCCCATTTTACAGAAGAGCTGAGAAACATTAAGTGTGCCATCATTATTACAAGCCCTCTATCCCCATCTTTAATAGATATATTCCTCCTAAAGTCCCAGAATACTGAATTTAAGACAATAGCCAAAATCATTCATAAAATCATTATCTCAGTGATGCTAACCAGTCATTTTGGGGTAGGCAATACGGCATCTTAGATGTTAGAGAAGTTAGAAAGTTTTAACAAATTTTTTTATTAGGACATCTATTGATTTCATATCCTCTTTCAATCAAGATTATCTGCATATCACCATAACAATCCTCACCCCTTACAAAGTAGGACTTTTATTAAGAGAGAATGCAGAACAATGGAGCTGTTGATGTTTATCCACAGAGGAGAGAGGCACTTCTGGTGCCTGCATACACTGATTGTGAGTCTCTGACATTTTATAAATCAATTAGCACTAAAAGATTTCCAGATACATCTCATCTTCCTAACATCTGGCAGTAGGCACAACACTTGATCCAAACCTCTGTTCTCTCCAGTCTCAGCAGCCACGCATAAAAAGTGAGCATCTAAGTTACAGAATTCCTATATAGAAATAAAAGAAAGGGAAATCCCTTCAATTCCTAACTCTACTATACCCCAATTCTGACATATCTTTTCTTATCTACTATTATCACTAGCTCAGATCTGTATCAGCTCTGCTCTAGACCACTGGGACATCTTCCATCCTGGGACTCTTGCTCTCTCACTGCCCCCACACAGCATCCAAAGTCATCTCTGGTAGACGTAATTCAAATCATATCTTTCGCCTACTTAAGATCTTCTTTTAAATTCCTCAACACACTTTGAGTGCAGCACAGACTTCTTATGTTGGCTTGCAAAGTGGTATCTGATCCAACTCTTACATCATCTTATGAGCTTGCCCACTCTGTGTTACCCACACTGGTCTTTCTTCTTCTCCTGACAAGATCACATGTACATTAGGGCTTTTGTACCACTTGTCCTGCCTGTCTTGACATTGTTCCTCTCAATACTTCGAACGCTAATTTCTCCAGTCATTCAGATTTCAATTCACTCATCCTATTTAGTGCAACCTTCCCTGACCACCCAGTCCACAAGAGACATCCAGTCACTATCATGGAACCTTATTTTAATCCTCTGCCTAGCCTAGCACTGTCTGTGTTTGGTCTCTCTTCACTTACTGCATTTTAACTCCTTTATGAGTGGGTTTTTTGTTTGTTTGTTTTTGTCTATTTTGCTTACTGATACATACCTAAAATCAGTCAAAAAAATTAGGAAATAATCTGGAGGGAGGATGCCTGGGTGGCTCAGTCGCCTATGTGTCTGCCTTCAGCTCAGGTCATGATCCCAGCATCCTGGGATAGAGCCCCACGTTGGACTCCCTGCTTAGCAGGGCAGCTACTTCTCCTTCTCTCTCCCTCTATCCCTTTATCGCTCATGCTCTCTCTCTCTTATTCACTCTCTTAAAAACATAAAATCTTTAAAAAAATTTTTAAAAAGGAAATAATTTAGAATAAATGAATGAATGACTCCTAGTCAGATGAAGAAGGAGGTGAAGATCCACTAAAAAGGGGGAACATCCAGGTCTTGAATAAATACATGAAGTGCAATGAGAAAAGCTATTTTGGACAAAACAAAACAAAACAAAAAACCTCTAGTGAGTTTAAGGATTAAAAAAAAAAAACAAAAAACAAACATGGTTCAAGAGCTGCTTTCTGACACACTGCCTAACTACCAAATAAGGGAACTTCTGAAAGCTCATATGGGATCGGAACTCTCCCTCATCTCCCAGATCCTGCTGCAATCCTCTCTGAGTGTCTAATGCCCTGGATATTGGACCACCCAGCTGCCTGTACCAAGCTCAGTTTTTGCTTCTAAGTTTCAGTTCTTATTATTATAAATTGACTTTAGGGAGGGGAGCTCTGCTCTCCACTAGTCCCAAATTGCTAAAATCTCAGCATGCTTTTCAATACAGAACCCACAGAATGTCAACACCTCAAGGATCACCATGTAAATATTTTAATTTATCTTCCCGCTTTTCTGGCAGCCCTTCTGTATCTAGATTTAAGTGTTTCAAATGCCCTAAAGAATTCAGACTCCTCTAGGACATGAACATCCTTATGAATCAAATGTTTAAAACCAAAAAAAAAAAAAATCAAATGTCTCATAAAAATGTTAAAAACCATATATTCCATGTTATTTTAATTAATTTCTTATTGTAAAAAACATACATGATCTACAGCCACTCTAGAAAATGTTTAGACAATTTCTCAGAAACTTAAACATACTTTTTTCATACGATTCATTAATTCCATTCCTGGGCATTTATCCTAGAAAAATGGAATTATAACCACACAAAAATCTGTATGCAATAGGGGGTGGAGGGGGAGGGACAGGGTTTTAGAAACCTGGGTTTTAGAAAAAATAAAATTAATAAAAAATTATAAAATAAATAATGGACTTTAAAAAAATCTGTATGCAAATATTTATAGACACTCAATTTACAATCTTCCAAAACTGGAAGTGAACTCAAGCATCCTGCATTGATGAATAAACTTTTGAAGCCCTAAACTGTGGAATACTCCTCAACAATAAAAAGGAATAAACTATCAATACATGCATCACCTTGGATATATCTCAAGAGTATTAGGCTGACCGAAAAAAACCTCACAAACTATATGATGTTATTTGTATAATATGCTCAAAAATTCAAAATGGTGGAGTCAGAAACAAATCAGAGGTTGCCAGGGCTTGGGAGTAGAGTGAGTGAGTGACTCTAAAGGGATCACATAAAGGAGGTTTTCTTTTTTTTTTTTTTTTCAAAGATTTTATTCATTTGACAGAGAGAAACACAGCCAGAGAGGGAACACAAGCAAGGGGAGTGAGAGAGGGAGAAGCAGGCTTCCCACCAAGCAGGGAGCCCGATGTGGGACTCGATCCCGGGTCTCTGGGATCATGACCTGAACCGAAGGCAGTCGCTCAACCAACTGAGCCACCCAGGCACCCCAATGAAGGAGGTTTTGAGGGTGAAAGAACTATTCTGTCTCCTGATCGCAGTGGCTGTTACATGAATCTGGATGTGTTAAAATTCGCAGAACTATACACAGGAAAAAACATTACTGAATGATAATTTTTAAAAATAAAAATTAACTATATATACCTACACATGTGTGTGTGTTATAAAACATCCAAACAGGAAAAAAAAAAAAAGCAATTAAAGAAAATACTGAAGACCTCTTCCTCCATTCTTCTAAATTCTATTTCAGTTGGTAACTACTGTGGGATTACATAATTTCAGAAAAAATTTGGAGGTGTATATATTTTCTAGTTTCTCTTTCTGCCTAGAGATAGATAGATAGAGGAATACCTATAGGTCTACATTTGCCTGTATGTGTCTACACACACACACACACACACACACAGATTTGAACAAATGGAATCAAGCTATATTATTATGTCATCTGCCTTTTTTCCTGTTGTTACTACACCATAGTAACATTTTTTATAACTACATTATATTCTAATGTATGGATGAAATGACTTATTTAGGTGTGCCTTGGTAAGTATTTAGATTTTCTTCTAAATGTTTTAGTTTGTGTTTGTTTTTACTATTTATTTTAAGTAAGACTAGAGTGAATGTTCTTAACACATATTTTTTTTGGCATACTTGGATGAGTATTTTTGTAAAAACAGTCCAAGAGAGGAGTAAGTGAGTAAAAGAGTATACCCATTTTAAGTTTTTATAGACATTGCTAAATTTCCCTCCATCAAATAAAAACAAATACTACCATAGGTAAGAAGAGGCAATAGTCAAAAATAGTATTGAACCTAGTCAAAGTGCCTACTTCAAAGATGTGCAAACATCTCAAAGATCTGTCAGGAAAGGACTTTTCTTTTATGTGAAAGAATAAGCAGAGCTGTTTTATAAGAATTACTTGTCGGGGAGAGGGCTAAACAGGTGATATAATGGGACAGCTGATCAGAAAATATTTTTCCCTGCAGTCAGATGATTCTTTAGAGGGACCCTTCAGGAGAGGTTGCTCTGCATGGTACAACATTCAAGGCTAGTTCAAAATTCAGGAGCCTAGAGAAGGAAGGAAGCCTGACTAAAGGTTGGTCAAGTCAAGTTAGCAGGTATTTTGTCCAGATCCACATCATATGGGGAAGAGTGAGTCTTTGTAATAAGCTGTTTCTGGGAACACAAAAGGGCAGTGGGAAGGTTTCTTGACCACGTTATTTTCCAGAACCACAGGTGCTTAAGCAAAGTTAAACACTACCCCTCTAAGAATGACTGTATTGATTTACTCTCCTCAAAAGTATGTCTACTCAATATGCCCTTGTCAATTCTCAGTTTTGAAGGGTTTTTCATCTTCAATAATGGGAAAGGGGGAAAAAAGCATTCCCGTCCTGCTTTAATACACCAACTTCCCTTCTTCTCCCCCCCACTAAACCCAAGTTAAGCTGAGCTTCTTCATGTATGTTGCAACATGGGAGGAAGAGTCTGCCATAGATATTATGGCTCAGAATAACAACAAAGTGTGTAATCTTATGTGAGAATAGATGAGTCCCTGAGGCCTTAGGAAATCTCTCCCCGACCAAATAGTGTAAAAATCCTAAGCCCGCAGCTCTGAAATCTTCTGACCTTATGGATTTCTTCTACGACACAGGCTATCTGGACCGCAGAACTGTAAGTCTTCCTCCCCCACAAAATAAAGGAGAGGCCCTGGGGACTTGTCTACTGCATGCTTGTTTCATACATGTCCTATTTTGATTTCTTGTTTGCTGGACCAGTAAGTAGAAATAAAAGCAACTTAAACATGGAGTTATCCTTAGCACTCTTCAAAAATGAAGACTTTCGTTCATGTGTGTCAGCCATTTATTTTATTGTTTCTCTGAGCGAACTCTTTATAACCTTCTCTAGCTTTTATTTTTATTTTTTTGCTTTTCAAATGAAAATTTTCTAAGGAAATATATTAGCTTTTTTTTCTATGTATTGCATATATATTTTTCCCAGTTTATCTTTTGCCTTTTAAAGATTGTATAATACTATTTTAAACTTCTGGCAGACCATTTTCCATTTTTTCCCTTCATATCATCTCTGTTTAAGTTCATACTTATAAAAGTTTCCCTGCTCCAATATTATAAAATCATTCAAATATTTTCTTCTAAATATTTTACTGATATAATTATATAATTTTTATATCTGCTTTGGTATCCAATGTCATTTTGACTCCACTCTGGTAATTTCTAAAGTAAACCTCAATATTATTTCATATACTTTTCTCTTGGCAGGAGACGAAATTTATCATGGCTTTCCCTTATTTCCTTTTTTGATGAAATGATTCCTAAAACTACAGAGTTAAAAGATGTTTCTGCCTCACTTTATTTTTTTTAATTGGTATAAACACCCACATTAACAACTGTTCATTCTCCAACAAAAATCTTTGTGTTACCCCTTTTAGGCACACACCCACTTCGTCCTCCCCTCATCTCTGATCCCTGGAAACCACCAATCTCTACTTCACTACATAATTTTGTTTTACATCAAAATGCATGCAAATGCAATGATTCAATATATAACCTTTTGGGATTGGTTTTTTAAGTCAGCATAATTCCTTGTGTATCCATCCAAATTGTGGCATGTATTGAGTCTGTTCCTTTTTGTTGCTGAGTAGTGTTCCCTAGTATACATACACCACATTTTTCCACCATTCAGCTAGGAAAGGGCACTTGGGTTTCCAGTTTTGGGCTATTTTAAATAAAACTGCTATAAACATCTGTGTATAGGTTTTTATATGAACATAAGTTTACATTTCTCTGAAATTAAATTCTCAAAAATAGAATTGCTAGGTTATATGATACTTGCATGTTTAAGTTTACAGGGAATTGCCAAAATATTTTCCAGTGTGGCAGCACATTTTACATACCCTCAGCAAGGTATGAATAAATTCAATTTCCCACCAATCTCACAAGCATTTGATGATATTTTTTTTAGTTTTAGCCATTCTAATATAACTATCATATGTATGATTATCATGTCATCTAAAATCTCACTTTGGCTTTAATTTTAAGTACCCTAAAGAATAATTATATTGAGCATCCTTTCATGTGCTCATCATCTGTATTAATTCCTCAATGAAATACCTGTTCAAGTCTGTTGTCCCTTTCCTAGCTTGAATTTTCTGTGTGTGTAAAGACTGTATTTATGTATTTGACAGAGAAAGAGAAAGAGAGAGAAAGAGAGAGAGAGAGAGAGAGAGAGAGAGAGAGAGAGAGAGAGAGAGAATGAGAATGAATATGAGCCAGGGGAAGGAAAGGAGCAGAGAGAGAGAGGGAGAAACAGATTTTCCACTGAGCAGGGAACCTGACATGGGACTCGATCCTAGGACCCTGGGATCATGACCTGAGCTGAGGGCAGATGCTTAACTGACTCAGTCATCCAGATGCCCCCCCTTTTTTTTTTAATTTTTCAATTTTGAGAGTTCATTATATTCTAGATGTAAATGAGATACATGGTTTGAAAATAATTATATCTGATCTCTAGTTTGTCTATTCTCTTACAAAAAAGCAGAAGTTTTCAATTTTTGTGATGTACAATTTATTAATTTTTCCTTTTCCTGTATCCTGTTTTTGGTGTCAAGTTTAAGAACTGTTTACCTTGTCTTAGGTCCCAAAGGTTTCTCCCGTACATTTCCTTCTAAAATTTTTGTAGCATAACATTCTATGTTTAAAGTCTGTGATCATTTAATTTTTGTATAAGGTGTGAGGTTTAGATCAAGGTCTTCTCTCTCTCTCTCTCTCTCTCTCTCTCTCTCTCTCTCTCTTTCTTTTTTTCCTGTCTATGTATATCAAATTACCCCAGTGCCATTTGTTAAAAGGTTGTTCTTCCCCCAGTGAGTTGCTTTTGTACTTAAGTTGAAAATCAGTAGATCTATTTATGGGGCCTCTATTCTGCCCCATTGACCAAAGTCTCTATTCTCTGCCAATACCACAGTTTTGCTTTTATATATAGTAAGCCTTAATATCTAATAGGGAGATTCTTTCCACTTTACTCTTTTTTAAAATAAAATAGTTTAAGCTATTCTAGGACATTTGCTTTTTCATATAATTTTTAGAATAAGTTTATCTACTACATCTACAAAAATAGTTGCTGGTATTTTGGTAGGAATGGCTTCAAAATTATAAATTAATTTGGGAAGCATTTACATGTTTATTAATATTGAATTTTTAAGTTATGAGCACATTATGTGTCTCTGTTTTGGTCTTTTAATTTCGTTCATGAACGCCATAATTTTAAGCACAGAGATTCTGTATATGGTTTGTTATTTAATTAAAGTATTTACATTTCTTTGGAGTAAATGCATTTTTACCTTTGTTTTCTACATGTCCATTGTAGGTAGAAATGCAACTGATATTTTTTGTACTGGCTTTAAGGGTATTTTTTCCCAGCTTTATTGTATAATTAGTAGGCAAAAGTATGTATCTAATTATTGTGTTCAATTTAGTTTGGTTGGAGATACACACACACACACACACACACACACACACTTACATCATCACCAACCAAGGTAATAAATATATCCATCATTTCCAAAAGTTTGTGTGTTCCTTTGTTTTTTTGTGGTAAGAATACCCAGAATGAGGTCTACCTTCTTAACAAAATTTTAAATGCACACTTCTGTTAATCATCATTATGTTGTATAGTAGATCTCGGGAACTTACTCGTCTTATACAACTAATTTTATACGCAGTGAACAACAACTTCCTATATCCTCTTCCCGATCCCCTAATAATCGCCATTCTACTGTCTACTTTTATGCATTTGACAGTTTTAGATAAAGAGTCATGTGGGGGTGCTTGGGTGGCTCAGCCACTTAAGTGTTTGCCTTTGGCTGAGGTCATCATCCCAGGGTCCTGGGATTGAGTCTGCATTGGGCTTATTGCTCAGCAGGGAGTCTCTTTCTCCCTCTGTGTATCACTCTACCTACTAGTGCTCTCTCTCTCAAATAAATAAAATCTTAAAAAAAAAAAAAAAGGAATCATGCAGTATTTAGTATTTGCCCTCCTCCTCCCATGATCAGTCTTGCAAGACTCATATATTAGTTCAAGAAATTCTTTTGTAGTGCCCTTCAAATTTTCTACATGGACAATGATGGCATCTGTAAATAGGTACAATTTTATTTCTTCCTTTCCAATTTGGCTTTTACATCTTTTTCTTGTTTTATTGTGCTGGCTATAATTTTTAGTTACCTGTCCAATAAATACAGTAGGTGTTGAAATCTTTGTCTTCTTTCACATGCTAAAGGGAAAAAATTCAGGATTTTACCATCTAATATGATATTAGATTCAGTTTTTAGTAGGTTTTTTTAAGTCCATGTAAGAAAGTTCATTATCTCTATTTAACTCAGAGTTTTTAATCACAAGTAGATGCCGAATTCTGTCAAATGCTTTTTTGTATCAGTTGCCACACTCAATGATTTTTTTTCTTCTTTAGCCTACTGAAATGATGGACTGCATGAATTAACTTCTGAACATTACTTCATCCTTACAGACATCGAATAAATCCCTCTCTTGTCTGGATGTGAAAGACTTTTTATACTTTGCAAGATTCAATCTCCAAAAATCAAATTTTGTTGATTTTAAAAATTAAGCCTATGAGAGACATTTATTTGTAAGCTTATTTGTCCAGTTGATATTAGGGTATTACTGGCCTCATACAATGAGTCTGACACAAATTTTAAAGTTACACTGTTATAGAATGTTGCTGACTTTGAGAAGGCTATATCACGTTTGTTAAATAAAAAATGTATAGTTTGACTATACCTCAAGACAATGTAACATTTTGATTTACCAGCGCTGTTCAATTCTCACTGCATTTGCTAAAATTTTTCTAGAGTTTCTTCAAGGGAATTTATTTTTATCACTCCTATCAACAATCATGCTGTGATATTTATGTGTTGTTGACCTATTGCTCTACTTAACATAAGAGAGTTACAGTTCAGTAATGAATGAAGTAATTTCCTAGAAATCGCTATATGAACACAAGATAAATCATGAAACAACTACTGTACTTTTGTTAAGCACATTTTAAAGCATCATTTTCCATGATGTCAATTTCAATAAACTATTTTAGGCTTCTTACCTCCCCTCAAATAATTAGCAGCAGTGAGGAATTAAGCAAAATGCACGTGTGCAGGTCTGTTTGATGTGACTGTATTAGAGAGTGCAGACAGATCACTGAACATGGAAACCCAACCTCTGAGTTCACATTCTGCCTCTGTCACTCATTAGCTATGACTTTGGACAAATCACACAAGAACTCATATTGATATTGTAGAGACATTTACATTTATCCTATACAAGAGAGATTTAAATAAAATCATTTTAGGAATCAATATTAGGTATATTGTTATTATAACCACTTGCATTTCACTGTACCCTTATTTGGCTTTGAGTATAAGCTTTGGTATAGATATATATAACACTGACATTGACATACACTAAATAATTCTGAAATATGCTCAATTTGAAGTGGAGTTTTGTTTGTTTTTTTTTTTAAAGATTTTATTTATTTATTTGACAGAGAAAAACACAGTTAGAGAGGGAACACAAGCAGGGGGAGTGAGAGAGCGAGAAGCAGGCTTCCCGCCGAGCAGGGAGCCCGATGTGGGGCTCGATTCCGGGTCTCCGGGATCATGACCTGAGCTGAAGGCAGTCGCTTAACTAACTGAGCCACCCAGGCGCCCCTAAAGTGGAGTTTTTAAGTATTCCAAGTCGGGAAGTTCAGAATTTTATGAATAAAGAAAGTGAAAAACAAACAAACAGTATTTTCCATGGAGGAATAATACTACTAAAAAATATATCTGGAAAAAAAACTGGGGTAAAATGGGAAGATGTTTTGAGTGCAAAAATTGTTAACACACTTCAAAATTCTAAGGTTCTCATTTCACAATTCATAATGCACACTAGTTACCAAAATCTCAGGGAAATTCTGAAATAAAGAAGTTGACAGAGCTTCATTTAACCCAAGTTTTAACATGTATTTACATATGAAGCTCCCTTTAAAATCAACAACAAAATCAAACTTATTTTCTCCATAAATTTTGTGCACCATTCAGTAAGACAATTCTTTACTCAGAGGCAAGCAAACAAAGCCATCAACGTAGGACAAGCGTGACTGTGAAAAAGATATTTTCTTGCTAAAATTTAAAATGAAATTGAACCAGGGCGCCTGGTGGCTCAGTCTTTAAGCGGCTCCCTTCAGCTCAGGTCATGATCCTGGGATCCAGGGATGGAGCCCCCCTGTATAGGGGCTCCCTGCTGGATCGGAAGCCTGCCTGCTTCTCCTTCTATTCCTCTCTCACCTCCTCTGCTTGTGTTTCCTCTCTAGCTGTATTTCTCTCTATCAAATAAATAAATAAAATCTTTTTAAAAAAAGCAATAAAAAAATGAAATTAAACCACATAAATGAAGTCAGAAAATCTTAAATTTTTTAGGAAAGCCAGAAGAGCCATATGGTTTATTTAACTCATAGGGTTTTTGAAGTATTTTAATTTACTGCATATTCAAGCACTTTATTAAGTATATATTACATATAATAGTATAAAATAAATATCTAATATAAATATACTTAAATATGTATTTATATCTTCAAATTTATACTGGCATAAGTTCAATATATATTAAATATAACTATATATTAAATATATGTTGAGTTAAATACATACAGCTCATATTTGATTTTGTTTGTTAAATTTGATATATTAATATATGGCATATATAAGATTCTATGGATGTTTTAAGATACATATTGAACATTATTTTAAAACATTGAAAAATAAAATATAATTTTATACCTCATGTGTTAAATTATGCAATATGTACTTAAACATATATATTTAATAAAATGTATTAATATATTTTTCTACTGTGGATAACTTGGAAAGAAAAATTATTATAAAAGCCAAAATGTGAGATGGGTATGTGCATCTGACATAAACTAGAGATATAAAACATAAAAGGTAAAATCACTGATGAATTTCTTAGGTAAATCTACTCTCTCCCTCTTACCCTAACAATTACAGGCAGGGATACTCAATTGCCTGCATGTCTTAGAGCACAAACTCTCAGGTTGTTTGAACTCTCTTTAGAGTGAGGATTTTAAAATTATACAAGTCTACCTGCTTTTAGTCTACAGCTGGACATTCAAAGCCTGCTTTATCAAATTGAAGTGCACTGCCCTGTATCAGTTAATGCTACATCCAACAGGACGATAGATAGCCAAATGGAGAAAACACAGAAGTTTTAAAAGAAATAAGCAGGGTGACACTGGCCATATTCCGACTTTCTCTATGTTCCTCCACCTTCCCCCCTGCCCTGCTTAAAATATATCTCACATGAGAAAACTGTTCTTCCCCAAGGAGCACAACATCAGAGTTGGGGTAACTTCATATAGTAACTGGCTGTGCCAGTAGTTGCTTTATTCTGTAGTGACCTATGTAGTGAACAGTAATGTTCACAGCCTTGCCATGTTTCCATGGACTTAATCATACCTTAAGAAAACCTGAAGACATTTTTTTGCACAAATTTAAAAGCTATAGTAATGTGTCATCACACCACAGCTAATAAAACAAAGCATTTATGTCATATGTTCAATAAACATATGTAGATACAACTATCAACTCAGCAAAACCAAAAAGGAGAGAAAAACATAAAACAAAAATTTATATGGGGTGCCTGGGTGGCTGTCAGCTGAGTTTCTGACTCTTGGTTTTGGCTCAGGTCATGATCGCATGGGTTGTGGGAACAAAATCCAGGTCAAGCTCTGCACAGAGTCCACTTGAGACTTTCTCTCCCTGGCTCTTTGCCCTCCCCCCTAAACTCTCTCTCTCTCTCTCTCTCTCTCTCAAATAAGTAAATAAATCTAGTATATATTATATATAATAAATCATATTCATTCATATATAAAATATATATTTGATAATAACGACTCCATCACCTCCAACTCTTGTATGAGTCTCTCATTGGGCTAAAGGTGAGCGTTGTACACACACACACACACACACACACACACACACGTCAGAGTCAGGGATCTATATTTTATAATGAAGAGAAAGCTAACTCTATTGGACTTAATAAAGAATTGTGTGTGACATATTTAATGTACTTCACTGGCTACTCAGGAAGTTTTCATGGACAATTTTTTTTCTTATGCTTGAACTTAGCTTTATGTACTGAACTTATCATGCAATAGTAATGACTATTTAATATGGACTAATGTGATTTTCATTGTATAAGCTACTCTAATTTTAATTTAAACTTTACTTACCTATTTACCTACCTAAACTACCTAGTCTATGTATAACAGGACACCAGAGTAGTAATACTATAAAAAACAGAAACAGACCTGTAAATATAGAGAACAAAGTAGTGGTAACCAGGGTGGGTGTGTGTGTGAAGGGGAGTGAGAGTCACAGACTTCCAGTTATGGAATGAATAAGTCATGCTGATAAAAAACACAGCATAGGGAATACAGTCAATGGTATTTTATTAGTGTTTATGACGAGAGATGGTGACTATACTTGTGATGAACTTAGCATAATGTATGGGTTGTCGAATCACTCTATTGTACACCTAAAGCTGATATAACAGTCATTGTCAACTGTACTTCAATTAAAAATGTTGTCTTATTACAGAAACAACTTTAAAGCCCCCATAATGTGTTTTAAATTTATATCTAGAAAGTCTGATGGTAATCTTATTAATAGCAGTAATAGATTTCTGTCGATATATTGATGAAAACACTCTGCAGTTGAGAGCCAGTTCCCTAGAGAAAATTTTATTTTTTTATGAGACTGATGCACAACCTACTACACTATTGTATGTACCTAAAATTTTATTTTTTTTAAATAGTGAGTGCAACTTTAAAAAGAAGGGAAGGAGGATAAAATATGAAAAAGTGAGAGAATATACTTCTCTAAGTTATATACAAAGCTGTTTTAATTAAATACTTTAAGTGTACAAAAGAGTATTAATGATAAAGTAAGCTTTATATTCAGAGTTAAGGTTATTATATTATATACTGCTTCCAGAATTATTTTTCAACATTTCAAAATACAGATGAAGCCGTCTTGTTAAAAGTTCATTCTCAGAGTGTTCACCCCGTTTGGATGGAACGTGGTATTGAAATGGCAGACATGCACACGGGCTTGTGTGAATATTGACCATCATAGGGGAATGCACCTCTGTGATCTGGGTTCTATTTCCACATGACTAAACATGGTAGTGTAACTGTATTTGGACTATAGGAAATATGTGAATTATTAGGGCCAGAAGGAAGACTGTAGTAGGGAGTTTTTCTTTTTCTTTTTTTTTTTTTTAAGATTTTTATTTATTTGACAGAGAGAAACACAGCAAGAGAGGGAACACAAGCAGAGGGAGTGAGAGAAGGAGAAGCAGGCTTCCTGCCGAGCAGGAAGCCCGATGTGGGGCTCGATCCAGGGACGCCGGAATCATGACCTGAGCCGAAGGCAGACGCTTAACGACTGAGCCACCCGGGTGCCCTGGGAGTTTTTCATATGTGTAAATAGGAGATGATATTCATCCACCCACCTCACAGTCTTACTGTAACCACCAAATAAGGTACCGGATGTAAGGAGTTTGAGAAATCTGTAGCACTACTGAATAGGAGCTGTTGCTATATTGTATATATCTAAAATATGTCTGAAAATGATGCCACACAAATGCACCAATATATTAATTCTATTTCCTTTCTGAAGCCTTAAATATAAATAACGTTAACACATTGGTATAAGAATAAATAAGTTTCCTCAAGTAATTTTTTTTTTTAATTGCAACTGAGGTAGCCAGCCTCCAAGATGGACCCAAATGATCCTTGCCTTCTGGTGTTCATATTCTTTATAATCTTCTCCTGTTCAGTGTGGGCTGGACTTATTGACTCACTTATAATAAACAGATTAAGACCAAAGTGACCCACAAACTAGGTCATAAAAGGCAGTGTGGTGTAAATCTCAATTACTCCTTGATTGTGTACTCTGAGGGAAGCCAGCTGCCACGTCATGTACAGATTTACAGAGAGATCCATGTGGCAAGCAGACTATGTGTCCACAGCTATTTGAGTGATTTTTGCATTAAGATTCTCCAGCCCCAGGAAAGGTTTCAGATGAGTGCAACCTAGGCCACACCGTGAGTGCAACTTCATGAGTGACCCTAAAGCAGAACCACCAAGCTAAGACATCTAAGGATTTCTAATCCTCACAAGCTTCATTAATTTATAAATCCTAGTGGCTTTAATTTGCTAATTATTACGTTAATTTGTTACATGATGATAGATAATTAATGTAGATGTTGGTACCCAATGCTTCCAAGCAAAAAATCCAATACATGGGAATGACTTTGAAACCAAATAGCAGTCATAAGTTGGGGAGATTTTGAAGAGAGGGTTAGTGAAAGTTTAAAGTGTCTTGCACACCACTGTTTCTAAAATTTTGAACATTGAACTGAGGGTAGGTGATCTTGCAAAGGAGACTGCCAACCAGACATTGTTGAAGATGCCATCTGGTTTCTTCCCGTGGCTAATAGTGAAATGTGAGAGGCAATACATAAGTTAAAGGAAGAACTATGAAAAAAAAGAAGCCAGCACTGGCTGGTTCTGAAAATTCAGTCTCTCCAGATGGGAAACAATGCTGAAGTTAAGAAATGGCTCCTGAGTAAAGGTCAAATTCCGGAAACTCTCAGGAAATTATGGTCTATAGGTGACACTGTGAATGTGACTGTTAAATCCTTTGTTAAGACTTCAGAAAGACCAAAGAAGGTACCTTAGGCTCCATTCATTTAGGTTAAAGGTCCTCTAAATATGTAACTTACAGATCATCTCAGTCAAGTTTCTAAGAAGTTTAAAGGCACTCACTGTCCTTTAGAAGAAGCCCAATGAACAGATTTTCAACATAATGGCTGGCAAAAGGTGTACAAGTCATAGTTTTAAAACTATCTCCTATGAAATGGTTAAGGAAGTTTGTTAAGATCAGTAGGAAATTAAGGAGAGTGAGGATCGGTTGATAATGCTATAGAGTCCTGCAGCCCAGAGGAGCAACCAACACAGTGAAAAAGCACACTCTAGTGTAAAAGAAAACATACCATGTAAATAATGTATTGTATAATAACTCCAAGGAGAAACTCAAGTTCTGATTCCCAGTTTACTTAAATCTCAGGGGTCCAAAAAATTGTGCTTGAATCTTGTTTGAACAGGATCTCATAAAAGTCCATGTTACTTTCTGCTTTCTATCACACCATCAATAGAGGGGAAATATTCTTTTTCACATCATTTCTTTGCTGCTTGTGATCCTGGTCATATTCCATAAATGGAAAGATGAAAGAAAAAAATGCAGAGCATATTTTTTGAACTTCACGACCTGAGTTTTGGTGCCTGTTCATAATAGAGTGGCAGAAGAATTTCACACTGGCATCTGCTTCTTGTTCTTTTTAAATAACGGGTCAAGAAAGTGAGCAACAGGTCCAAAGATTCCTAACAGCAAAGTCAATCATAAAGATAAATTCAGGGAATAAAATCTCTTATTAGTATGTAAATTTCCACATAAAAAGTCTTAGATACAGTCTAAAAAAACAAAATGGTACAATCGGGCAAGGTGAATTTGAACAGAACTCTTAACACTGGGTTTTCCCTCCTTGTGTAATTTTATATAATATGTTCTTCAGGCACATCTGCATCAAACAAGACCACTACAGTTTCTCCCTTTTTTTTTTAATCTTTGATATCTATTGTTATATCCTCTCAAGCAAATATCAGAAAAAAGGTGGTTAAAAGCAATTTTTCTACCATGTGCATTTGTTTCATTGATGCTATCACCTGGCTCTGTTCCAGTCTAATGAAGACAAATCTTTGCATTTGATATCATCATACAAAACCACAGATTTGCACTGAAGTTTTAATCACCCACAAAGATTTCCCTTACAATTCTTTTTCAGTTGTAGTAAACCCAACCTATATGTAGCATTAAATCCATGCAAATATTGTATCATAAAGCCAAATGGAGGGAAGGCAGCTTGCAGGCTGAAGATAACAGGAAAACATGGATTTCATGATTCAAGCAACTAGCATGGATGACTGTAGTGACAATAAATTACAAAACCATGCAATGTCACCTTGATATAGTCTTTCTATTTTTAAATAATGCAATTCTTTAAATACAAATAAGATATGTCTTATGGTTGATTAAGTGCCTTTTGTATGTGGATCTTATCTTTGGGAGGTCTAATATTTTATATCTAATATTTTATTCTAATATAAAATATCTTGTGTCTAATATTTTAATATATTCATATTTATGTGTATATATTTGTTTTGTATAACTATGTTGCATATTTTATTATCTATTATGTTTTATGGTAATAAAATAAATAATAAATGTAATATATAAAATATTTAATACAATATATATGTAAAATTATAATACATTTATGAAAATATGCATATAGATAGTTCAGGCACTGAAAAGATAAAGTTCAGGCAACAATCAGGAATTGTGAAATAGTCTGGACAGCTTGTCTCTTTCACTTATATGATACCATTCTAACCCCACTGCAACCTTACAGCCCACACCAGTCTCGATACATCTATATTGCAAACATCCATTCCTTGGAATAACCATCTCATACTAAAGTATTGGACCCTGTGGAGTTTGTTTTTGTTTGTTTGTTTGTTTGTTTTAAAGATTTTATTTATTTACTTGACAGAGAGAAACACAGCGAGAGAGGGAACACAAGCAGTGAGAGTGAAAGAGGGAGAAGCAGGCTTCCTGCTGAGCAGGGAGCCCGATGTGGGGCTCTATCCAGGGACTCCGGGATCATGACCTGAGCCGAAGGCAGTTGTTAACCAACTGAACCACCCAGGAGCCCCCCTGTGTAGTTTTTATTCCCTTCCTTCAGGGCCTCCTCCACAAGGCAAAAACTGGCTACAGTCCCTAGGAAAGACACAACGAAGAAACTTGTAAGTGTTGCCTCTCATCTCTGTATAGTTGGCTTGTATTCCATTATCTTTTGTACTTTGCACACACAGTTGAACTGCTCACATGTAATAATTCTTCAGGAATGGAGAAAATCTAAAACTTTTATAGTAGCACCCAAATCTTTAAAGGGTTCTGCTCAAGATATTTATGATTTCAGGCTCTGAAGAGTTCCAGAAATCTACAAAAACGTGAATAATCTCAGAATAAGAAAACATGAAATCTAGCTCCTAGAACTGGGGCATTTACTTTTTTATTGACTTCTCCTGCCCAGTATGGAAAAGGAGCAAAGAAGAGAGACCAAAATCTGTACGTTTGAATAAAATAACCCAAGTAGGCATCAGAACATCTGGGCTTTGGAACCACCTCATTTCCTGTGTATAATCATCCTGAGAGGAGTTTAAAAAAAAGTGTTTTCAGGACTTCAATTTCTTCCTATCTAAAGTGAAGGCTGATCTAAAATAGTGCTTCTTAAACCATCAGTGTGCATAAAAGTCAAGTATGTCGTTTGCGAAAAATTCAGATTCTTAGGTCCAAGTCACAGAAATTTGCATTAAATGGGTCTGGTGTAGAATCTAAGAATCTTGATTTTTTGTAAGTTCTTGAGATTAGAGGCAGCATTTTGATAAATGCTGAGATGCACCTTCTTTGATGTTCTTTTCAAGATGAACAACCTTCGAGCAGCAAAGAAATAGACTTCAAATAGCTCTTAGCTGTACTTTAAATCACCACACTGTCTTAGACCAGGTGTTTCCTGTTTCCCACAGGTTGCACTTGAAGGGATAGCTGATTGAGTTGTAGAGAGGATCTTCCCAGCTAAGAGAGAACATACCATAAAGATAACACCACACTCATTGTCAAACCATGCAATCTGTCCTCACTTCTCTTTTCTTTGGATAAGTCACTGTTCAGTATCAACCTGATTATGTTTGAAATGGTTAAAATAAAGGAAGGTGTATTACCACTATCTTTTTGGCAGCGCAGATTTTCTTTCAAATCTTTCAAATCGTTATGCTGTAGAGGCAGGTGAGGTTTAGCTTTAGTGAGCATATGAGAGATCTTGGAATCTTTTATGACAAGTAACAGGGGAAGAAACAAGAGCCAGCTGAATCACTGCACCTATCAGCAGCATTTTCTTTATGACACATTTTATGTATTTCTTCATTAGGTTACTATACAAATGTTTGCTATTTAAATCGCAATCAGATGCATATATAAGTATGTTCATAAAGACTGAATGAAAAAATTCTTATCAAGTGGTATCTCTGTACTAATGCAATAGATATGTTAAAATGACAGGAAACATATGTAACTTCCCAGACCCATGTCGATCAGTAACCCAAGGACAGAGAAATAGAGAGGGAGCCTAAAGTTCCCAAATGGTGATTAGAAAAAAAAAGAAAGACAATATCTACTAATATAGAAAAAAAAACTTGGTACTTCAAAGACAGTTTACTGTGTGTTCATAAAGTCCAAGTTAAAATATTTCCATTGTGACTAAAACTCGAGTTTTATGTGAAAAAAAATGTGTTTCAGTCTCTGTCATTTTCTGGAGGAGTGGCTTTGGGAAAGTCTTCAACTCTAAAAACCTTAGTTTTCTCATGTTAAAATGTGATTAATGAAGCATTCTCTGCAAGACTATCAGGAGGATTAAAGAGATAACATAAGTGAATGCACATTGCCAATAATAAGGCACTACAGAAAAACAATATTACCCCAATTCCTATCATTACACTTGGCTATGTGGATGATGTAAATAAAGAGACAAGCATTCTTGGGGCACCTGGGTGGCTCAGTTGGTTAAGTGACTCCCGTCTGCTCAGGTCATGGTCCCGGAGACCCAGGATCAAGCCCCACATCGGGCTCCCTGCTCGGCGGGAAGCCTATTTCTCCCTGTCTCACTCCCCCTGCTTGTGTTCCCTCTCTGGCTGTGTTTCTCTCTGTCAAATAAATAAATAAAATCTTAAAAAACAAAAAAAGAGACAAGCATTCTTTAAAGACTGGCAAAAGCCAAGTGCCATAAAAGACACATTTTTTTTTTAATTTATTTTTATTTTTATTTTTTATTGTTACTAAATTTTTTTTTCCAGTGTTTCAAGATTCATTCCCCATTCCCCACACCCAGTGCTCCCCGCTTTAGGTGTCCCCAGTACCCACCACCAGGCTCTCCCATCCCTCCACCCCCCTCCCTCCAAGTCCCTCAGTTTGTTTCTGTGTTCAAAATCTCTGTTGTTTCGTTTCCCAAAAGACACATTTTTAAAAATTTAAGCAAACCTTATTTTTCCTTCCCTTTCTTCTCCATTCCTCCATCCCTAAGCATAGCTAATGATCTTCTTTGATCTGGAGCCAACATAGTTTGAAATTATATAGATTTTCCCAAGATAAAACCTAGACTACTGATATTCATAGACAGAAGACATGGGAAGAGCTGCATTAAAATCATTCAGGGAGGTCTTTTCAAATTATCAAGTGCCCTGCTCATCATTCCCAGCCTGCCTGTCCCAAGCAGAGGATTCTGATATGCACAGAAAGACATGCAAATCCAGAAAAACATAACACATTATTGTCAAGGAAGAGAAGGGTTGAGATATTTGAAAGTGCTCCCAAATCATTCCCATGCACACCCTCTTCCGTCCCCATTCTTACACAAATAAGTACCACAGGTTAGAAAATGCTGAGATTAGATCCCCATACAGTTAATAATCTCTTTAGAGTGACTCTTTTTGAAAACAAAAATGGTGTTCTTCACACAAAATATAGTAGTGTCAGAACAGTATTCTTTTCTGTAAAAATGAACAACTGTCTTACTTCAAGTCTAGAAATAGTCATCCAACTATCCACACATTTCCCAGTGTGTAAACTGAGAAATGCATTTTAATGATTAGATAGGTGTGGATAGACAGGCACAGAAATAGATAGAAATAGAAACAGGTAATACATAGCTTCTGAAGGTCAAATATATTACAACTCAACGATTGTGCCTATACTAAATATATAATTTCCAGCATCTACACTCCATCCTTCATGGACATTGGCATCAGGATTTGACAAAGGGAGGTAAGGGTTGGTATTGTACAAAATTGAGAACATGAAGGAGCAAAAGAAAAATAGACATTCAGCAGAGAAACAGCATTTTAAAACAAAACATACTTAAGTTCAATAAATAGTAACTGTGCCTCTCGTAATCAGTTATCGTTGCATGTGTTAGTAAACTAAGATCTGAGCAGATTAATTGCATACACAAACTATACTGAGAACTTGGAGCGGAATCACAGGAAGCTTTTGGTAAGGACGGAGAGGACTGTTCATGATTAACTTAAAGCAAGGATAAAGCCAGGCCTTTATTAAGTACCTACTACAATCTTGCTATCAACCAGAAAAAGTCAGCCTACTGATTGGCCCTGGATGGGGAGCTGAGACTCATAGAGAGACTCAAAACAAACAAACAAACAAACAAACAAAAAAAGAAGAAAACAAAGAAAGAAAAAAAAAAACCACGTAAGTACTTCCCATGAATGGCTCAGTTTTGTGAAGGAAGAGTGGATATGAATTAGAATTCTCTAAATATTGAGATTCAATTGCCATAATATGCTTAGGGGCATTATTGTGGAATTGAGTGCCTGGAGGCAGATGACGGATTTGACCCAATGCCCTTATCTAGGAATCCTCCAACTCCAATCTAATGAACACATACCCATAATTATTTCTCAAATAGTTTTTATCTAATTTTAAAGTGGATAATTTATACCACTTGTATAAAAATGCATTAAGTTTCATTAAAATATTCAGCATTAGTAGAACTTTGAGCAGAATATATTTCTTATGGTTTCACAAAGTCATACATATTTATAATATTAAAACTCTTCAGTTGCTTTAATAATAGAATCCCTATCCCATAGATCTGAATACTAATTTTAATAAGCTCCTATAGAAGAAAGCTATGTGCACACACGAAAAATGTATTTGCATTTTATACTTTCATGTTTTTGTGCTTATTTCTTTTTTATAACACTTTTCTTAATTAAACTTTGCTTTTCAGCAAAAAGCTAGTTTCCCCCCTTTTTCACTCTCTTATTTTTTTTTTCTTTTTCTTTTTGTAAGTTAAAAATACAAGAGCTTAATTTACCACATTTTGTTACAGAAGTCAAGGCGGGATCTCAACTTATCCTTCCATCGTGTTCTGCATTATTCTGGCTGGTGTTTTCAGCTCAAGGCTTTGCCTAATGGGTCACTCATTTTTGAGAATATAAGCATTTGGAGCAAAGAATCACATATACTGATGCTTTCTAGTCACTTGTGGCAACTCTGAAAAGAGAAGTAGCGGAACCTCAAAGTGGGGGAGACTGTTTTCACCGCACGCTGCCTCCCACAATGCAGTCATCTCAGAGAGCTTCATGAAGTGATTAAATACTCATAATCAATGACTCTAATAAAATGTAGCTGTGACCTATCTACCATCCACCCATCCATCTTCAGAATCCACATCTAAAGGGGCTGAGGCACAGGACTCTCCAAAGTGGGCAAGTACCTGCTCATAATAGCTCCCATCAGCCTGGAAAATAAGAGCTACTTTATTGAAATAGGAAGTCAGGACACAGGACCTACCACTTTTTTTTTTTCTCAAAGTGCTATGAAATATTTAACTCTTCTGCCTCACATCCTTACAGTTACAATGAGAATGTAGTGTGAGATTTAAAATATGCCTCTAAAGCAACCTATATACTAATCCTGACAGTCCGCTTTTCTTGGATTCCTCTGAGGAATCCAGACACTGAGAAACATTAAACTAATCTCCAGCAGCATTGTGCGGTCCCACTGTAGTGGTTTCCCCTCATACAGGAGTCTGAAAGGCTCACACTTCAACCTGGGAAGTTTGGGTTCTAGAGCTCCTTATAGCTATTCTGAAGCCAATTTAACATTAAGCAATTGTTAAGTCACTCAGTGACCTGGGTTTAAAATAAGGCAAGTTTGGAGAGTTCACTCTAAGCTGGAATTTGGATTTCTTCACATATTAAGTTTGTGTATGGGCAATCATGTTGGTACTGACACAGGTTACAGACATGGGCCTGGGAATCCAGGGATAGCGAGGTTAATCCTTCCTTAGCTACACATCAACATTTCACCGAACAACTTAAACTCTCCAAGTCTCTGTTTCCTTTTATATAAAAAGGGGACAATAATTGCCACTATGTTAAAATGGATTTTTTTTAGACTTAGTTAATGCTAAGCCCCCAAGATCACAGAGGTCAACCTTTCAAAGTGAGATTCCCACAACATCTAGATGGAACTTTCAGAGCAGTAAGAACAAGACAGTTTTGCAATATGTCTGCACTTGCACAATTTTTACCAAAGACTTAGGGGTATAAAAGGATTAAAGTGGCCACAACAGGGGGAGTTAGAGATTAGAGGAAGGATTTTCCAGGACAAAGTTGTTAATAAGAGAGGATATCCTCCATTCCCATGGAGAGTAACATGGAACACTTTAGGTTTTCCTCAAGGTTAGTAAGAAGGGTTTCAAGGATACTACATAGTTGGTACGCTATATGGGCCTTAAAGTTTGGGGGGATACTACAGACTGGCACGTGTTTTATATCTGATAAATCAAAAGTGTGAAGAATTGTAGCTGGAGTTGTTAAGAGAGCTAAATAAAAACAGGGACGATGGTGGGTCAAAGGTACCTGTTTACTTGACCCCTTAGAATCCAACAAGGAAGGCCACTTACAGTGGTGAAAAGACCAGTGAAGATGTCAGGAGGTATATCCTCACCACCTAGATCCAACAAAAGAATAAGTGCCAACTAAAGTGGAAGTGAGTATTCACCTACTTTAAATGAATTACAAGTGGTGATTTCCTATGTTAGAGGGACTCAGAAGCACCCATGAAAGTGACCATGAAAGTAAAACATAAGCTTTAACCATCTGCCATGACCAGATGAAGCCAACACCACTGGGGCACCTGGCCAGGAATGTAAGCTCTTTCTGGTTTCTTCAACCCCTCCTTTTATCAATGATGGAGATGGCCTGAGCCAGCCAACTGAGTAAACTGTAGGCTGGAATTAGAGAAGATACAAGCCATTTTCACCTTTCATAGTATCGGCATCATGCTTTAATGTATGAAGTCTGAAGTTCATGATCATGGCATTGAATCTGACAAACATGAGACCATATTACACCTAAAAGTAACTGGACATTAAAAAAAAATCTACAAGTGAGAAGGAAATCTCTGGGACCAGCTCTAGGTTTCATCCAGAGGCTGGCAAAGAAGCAGCCCTTCAGAAGGTGTTTCAATGGTCTCTGTGGGAAAAGAATAAACTTGTCTGATTAAACCCCATATGTCCTGCTTGTTCAGTAAATGAGCTTCACTGCATTTCCTCCTGTGAGTTGTTTTGAGGACAAAATGAAATAATACATATGAAAGCACGGTTGCACTATGAGCACAGTTGAGGCACGAGAGCTGCTTTATGACACCTAAGATCCCATTACTGTGGGCTGCTTTAGTAACAAAACATTTTTGCATGAATCTTTTGATATATAGAGTCCAAAGGACACAAGAGCTGATATACATAATGGATACTCACTAAAATAGAGTCCAGGTTTCTTCATCTCTAACCTGTGGCAGGGCCCTGGGAATCAGGGAATGGTATCTGCAACTGAGTTCAAGAAAACCAAGGTCCACACCTTCAGTGGTTTAACAAGGGAGGATGGGAGTGGTCCAATCCGGTGGGAATACACCTGTTGTTTAGAATTGCGGGTGTGGGAGCACCTGAGAGGTTCGTTACTTAGGCCACTGCCTTAGGCTCAGGTCATGATCCTGGAATCTGGATTTGAGTCCCACATCAGGCTCCCTGCTCTTGGGGGTCTGCTTCTCCCTCTGACCTTCTTCCTTCTCATGCTCTCTCTCACTCACTCTCTCTCTCTCAAATAAATAAATAAAATCTTAAAAAAAAAAAAAAGAATTAGCTAGTATACGAGTAAGTAAGAAGCCAACTGACTTTCTAAGCAAGACAATGCACTGCTACATTGCCTGCACATGGGATGGACTGCTCTCCTTTCTGCTCCTGGCTCTGCTTGGTATGCCCGTATCAGACCATTGATTTCTTCCACTGTTCTAGCCCAAGAGATGAAAGACTTCAGTGACATCAACCAGGTGTGCAGACAACATATGTCAAACATTGTTAACCCATCATTTGCCAGAACTGATTCTAGTACCTATGCTGGCTAAGCAAGTCTCCCCCTGCTCCCCACCATTCCATGCAGGGCTCAACTCCGCCAACATAATCGGCATTGTGAAGGCAGTCTTCCCAGAGAGAGAGAAGCTGTTCTCAGCCAAAAGCACAGGGCTAAGCAAGGGCTCAGGTTACTTTTATGGGGTCAGAACCCTTCCATGGAAAACACAGAAGCTCAGTAACATTTCAGACACTGGGACCGCGGTCAAGAAGAGTCCAGAGGGTAAAAACTACATATTTTGTCTGACAGCACACAAAAGGGCCATATCCATTCATGTCCAGGAGAGGTCAAAGAAGTTGATTGTTCTGAGAAAGGGGAAACTGGGTAGCAGAAAGAACATGAGTCACTGTAGTCATGAACCTGAAGTGTGACTTTAGGTATTGCTACCATTGTGTTAGTTAATTCACTTCTCTGGTCAGTTTCCTTACCTATATAATGGTTAGACCAAGGCCAGTCTTTGAGCTGTCTGAGGACTCTATGACATGACACAGACTGATATCAAAATGACCAATATGGGGGTGCCTGGGTGGCTCAGTAGGTCAAGGATCTGACTGTTGATTTCATGATCAGGTCATGGTGTCAGGGTCTTGAGATCAAGCCGCATGTTGGGCTCTATGCTACACATGGAGCCTGCTTAAGATTCTCTCTCTCTCTCCCTCTGCACCACCCACCCTGCTCACACACACACACTCTCTCTCAAAAACAAAATAACCAACATAATGCCTGACCACACAACAGGTGACCAGTGTGCCTTTGCCTAATTAAATACATAGTAAAGGCTTTATGATCACAATAGGCACAGAGCAGGTACTCAGAAATGCTTCCTCTTCCACTTTTTCTTTAGAGCGTATAAATTATTGGGTGGAATATAAAAGCATGACATCTGCAGGCAATGTTTCATAAAAGAAAAGTTTATATGTGTAAACAGTTTTTCATGGCCAAGGAGAAAATGAATGCACTTTGAAATTATCTCTTGATATTTCTATCACCTTGAGTGAATTAATCTGTGTTGGGATTTTTTCCTTCATCTGTAAAACAAAAGGTAAAAAAAAAATGTTTTTCACAAAATTAAATGAGCTATATAAAAGAATTTAAAACCATGGTTGGCAGGCAGAAAGTTCTCAATGCAAGCTTTCTTTTCTTTGTTCCTTTCTTATGCTGGATAAGGAGGTTGGAAACAAGGATAATCACTGAAGCACAAAACTACATACACACGTATCTCAGTATCAGGCTCTATCTCACAATCCCGAGATCATGACCTGAGCCTAAATCAAGAGTCAGACGCTTAACTGACTGAGCCACCCACGCACCCCACCTTAATTTTCCTGGCATATTATTAACCAAATTTTAAAATCTGATGGACAAGAAAAATGATGAAAAGCATATATTATTAGAGGGAAAATGAAAGTCTAGAGATAAAGTCCTACACTGAGACACACGGTATCAAAGCTATTTTTTATTAGTTCTCCATAAAAATAAAAGACAACACACTGACTATATCAGAATTGTAAATCACTAATATAGTAAAATTATTCCCCAATACATATGCTGACAGTGACTTAAAATGATCTTCTTTATTAATGCTGAATCACTGTCAAAATGCTGAGTTAGGGATGGAGGTGGGGCTGTGGTTTGTGGATAGTCTCGCAACTGGGTACTTTCTAAGTTGTAAGCAAGCTGGTTCAGTCCACACTTTCTAAGAACAGAGAATTGCTATTATCATGGAAATTCGCCCTATAAAGATAAAGGGGGGGAAAAGATGTTATCTTTGGCTGGAACTGGTCACTGAGAAAGCCCATAGATTTACTTCAAATGTACTTTAGAACTGAATTAGAATCATTGTAATTTCTTCAAGTTAACCACACTTCAGTCCAATTTGGCTAACTCCAATGGGCACTTAAAAGTACTCTTTCTTATAAAAGAAAAATAATGAAAGGCTTTCAAAAAGCATATACAAGGAAATCTTTATGACTGTATACAATACATTAATCTAGTTCTATTAAGAACAGTCCTTAGAGTTACTACTCAAAGATATGTATTTAATCACTGACAAGATTTTTTTGTTTCATGACTATTCTCCAATTGAAACGTCACTTTTTTAGAAGAAAAATGCTGAAAACATGCAAAAACTAAGGTTTACCTCTTTTTTTCTGTTTCATCAAATTAGTTTAAATGTAACATCCCTAGAATGAATCATGAAACATTAACTTTCTCATATTTATAGTACATATGTACTTCTTCAGACCTTAACAGTTTCAAAGTTTAGAATGGAGTTAACCAAATACTTGGTTCTTTAGTCACATTTAAACTAGAATTTTAAATGTTTTTAAGTCTCTGTTCTATGTATGGCAGGAAAAAAAAATACTGGAGAAAAAAATTATACCTTCTCAGCCTGTTTCTAACAAATAGATCCTTGTATCTAGAGAAGGATTTTTAGTTAAAAGATCCATATATTATGTATTGTGGAAAATAATATTAACTGGTTGATTATGAAAGTATAATTAAAGAAGCTGAGGCAGGTAACTTGCCCTGAATAAGAAATGGTGAGATCTGGAAGGACTTAGAATGGAACAGGGAAGGTGAGTGAACACAGTTGGGGATGAGGTTAAAAAGAAACACGAGTTTGGTGGCTTCTGAGTAAGAAGAGAGAGACCTAAAATCATGTATGGAAATTTCCCAGTGTTGGGAAGATAAAACATTATGAGTTGAATAATGTAATCTCTATTATCTTTCTATCCTATGGAATTTTTAGTAAAATACCTGGTTTTTTCTCTAGTGTCTCACAGAGTACATTTTCTTTGAATAAAAGTGCTTAGTCTTACTATAGCATTGGGACAGAACTTTTATGAAGGACCACATTCAAATATTACATGGATGATCACTTGAAAATAATACTCAGTACTGACTAAAATCAGGAACTATGTTCAAGTGAGAAAGACAAAAAGAATTTCAGTGATTTCAGTTGGAATTCTAGTAAAATAATTGGATAATTACTTAGTACATCTATTTAGTTATTTATTTATCCACATATACTAAGCTCCTGCTATGTACTAAGCATTAGTAGTAAAAGGAAACATAGTTGAAGTAGACTTTGCTTTTGAATCTGAAGACACAACATCTTGAGAAGTTAATAGTTAATAAATTTCAAAATACATTTAAAATCAAAATCCCTATGACAGTTTCAATATTTTCCAACAGAAATCACCAACATTTTTTCTCTCCTCCACAGCCAATTTCCAAGACCCCCAAACTCCTTCCTAAGATCAACTATGCAGACCTTTCACTGTACCCCTCTCACTGTAAACCACTTCACTATTGAGGGCAAAGGGAAGCTTTCAAGACATGGGTAATGGGCTAAGTGAGAATGGCCAGGCAGAGAAAGGGGAGCAATGTTCATGCCAGAGGGGACATCAGATACAAAGATTCTGATTATTGATGAGCATAGATTGTTGGAGTGTGTTGTTTCAGTCCAGTGGAAGTTCGGGTAGGAGGGGTCAGGGCAGACTACGGCTACAGACTAGGGTAGATGCTTAACAGCCTGTGGGACAAACCAAAGAAAGACTACTCCATTTTGTAGACGAGAAGGATCCAGTAAAAGTCTCTAAACAGGGAAAGAACATGATCAGATTGTTCACCAGAAAAATTACTGGCAAAGGATGGGTAAAAGGGTGTATCCAGAGACCGCGATCTAACAGAGAAGTTTCTGAAATAGTCCAGATGGTCTGTAGTAAGACAAGAGATTCTGTAATAGGAAAAAAATTAAAGGGATACCGAAGATGAAGACTTAATAATTGATTGAAATTGGAGGTTGGGAGAGGAGTTGCAGAGAATGGCTAGAGCTTCCTAGCTTGAGTAACAAGACAAGCAGAAATGTCCATAGAGGAAGACAATTTTACACACAGATGAGAGTGGATGATGAGATGAGAGTCCCATAACAAAGTACAGTCTTCACACACTGCTTCTGAGTTGGTTCTAATATAAATACTCCTCGAAATCCAAGCAAAATTTATTTTTAAGATATACAATTTCTAAACTCAACATTGGTTGCAACTAAAAGAGGGAAAGGAATAGCTCTCCTAATTGGCAAAATTCATTTTCTAAGAAAAGAAAAACAAAATCACTAAAACTTTTAAGTGATGGAGTAAAAAAAAAAAAAATTAAGGATAATAACTCAAAAAATAGACTAAATTTGCTTCATTTAAAAAAATGGATTTGTAAACTCATCTAATAAATAATAATGTTCTTATACCCTGCCTACTAATGTTCTTATACCATACCTCAAATATTTATATATTGCTTATTCTAAAATGTTGATAATTTCCTATATTTTATTTTTAAATAAAAGGTAAAAATTAGTTTTTATTCTTAATATATAGGATGTAAAATATGTTGAACACCAATGGCCTATTAGACACTAACAGCGTTGAACTGTTAATAAATAAATAAATAAATAAATAAATAAATAAATAAATAAAACCACTACTGGTTTTTTTCAAGAAAGTTTTGCATTATCCAAGTAGGTTTTGCTTCTAAAGTCAAGAAAAGGATCTCATTTCCTATAACTTAAAACTGAAGTAGAACATTGCTCCCATTTTTAAATGAGCCATTTAAAAATAAATAAATCTAACAATTATTATTCTGGTCCCAGGTCAATTAGTATTCTGGTCCTACTGAAAAACAGTCCATTCTTTAATAATGAGACCTAATAGTGATTTGAAGACAATTACCGAGGGCCAATTGTTCAGAAAATGGCTACAGGATTTTGCAATCAGCCATTTGGTAACTAAGGTTGGGGGGCTTTGCACTGAAGCCACCGTGCCACCATTTGTTTTTGGTGCATGCGTGCGCACGCACACGGACACGTGCATGCACACACATACACACACACGCGCGCACACACACACACGCTCTTGGCATGGCAACTGCCCACACAGTGAATAACAAATAATTTAACTTTCTCCCTTTCCAAAAATTTAGTCGTTTCCATGTTTGGCCTGATAATCTTATAAAGCCATCAAAAGCACTGCTTTTATTGTCAGACCCTTGGCCAGGAATCAGTTTGGAATCAGCAAACGCCCTCCCAGGAAAATGAGTGACCCCAAAGACTAATTTCTCTCTGATTTTTGTCTTTTATATATTTCCTCACTCCTCTGTTAGCTCTGAAATGCCTTCAAATTTTTTCACAACCTATTTTGTCCAACTTTTTTAGGGGAATTTGTCTGAAGTACAGGAGTAGAATTTCAGGGTTTGTTTCAGAGGCAAGATACTTGTTTGCCTTTACTTTTGGCTTTCTTTCCCCCATAATTATTCTTTCTGAAAAATCCTAAATTTTCAGAAAATCCTTTCTAGAAGCATTTTTACATTTTCAGTATGCTTTTATCTGTCCATTATCTCTAGTTTTGTATTTCATATTTGACCATCATCAAAGATAGAAGTAAGGATTTCCACTTTGTTATAAACTTGGTTTACATGGTTTTTACATCAAGAGGTACTGAAAACCCCCCAATTTTAAGAATACTTCAGTTTATTAAAAAACTCACAGCTGGAAGAACATGTTTAGAGGGATGTTCTGAGTTAGACATCAGGAACTCAGTGGTGGGGCACCTGGGTGGCTCAGTTGGTTGAGCATCTACCTTCTGCTCAGGTCATGATCATACGGTCCTGGGACTGACCCCAAGTTGAGCTGGGCTCCCTGCTCAGTGGGGAGCCTGCTTCTCCTTCTCCTCCCTGCTTGTGCTCTCTGTTGCTATCTCTGTCTCTCTCTCACTCTCAAATAAATAAAATACTCTAAAAATAAAAAAAAAGAAAAAAAAAAAAGAACTCACTGCGAGTTCTCTGTTCTCCTCACTGGTTAGCCTGCAGGGCATAACTGGCTTCTCAGATTCCAAAGGTTCTAACTGGATGTTCCCAGCTGGACACACAGAAACAGACTGAAAGCCATTAACTGATCCACATAATCTGATCACTTCTTCATTTACAAATGCCTATGACTATTTATCCCATGAGCACATTTTTGAGGAATGATTAATCATATTTTAATATTTTACAGAAAATTCCAAACTACCCTTCTACACCATAGAATTTTAAGACTGCAAAATGGCACTGTTGGTTTGGCTAATGTGAGGCTTTTCCTAATAAAAACTTCTACTGGAAATCTTCCAAGATGTATTTACTACCAGTGATTATGCAGTAAAGCACTCTACCCGTGTCCAGAGTGAATCTGGGCCAGTCCCACTACTGCTGAAATCTGGATCAAATCGATCTATACTCTAGTCTATAAATGTCTACCAAGAACCTACGAGAATGATAGACTCAAAAAGACTAATGTGAGAGTTAAGGTTGATGAGTTGAGGACCAAAAGCCAAGTATCCCATATGGAATAGGACCCAGCAAGCCACAGCATGGAGAAGCAAAGTGGCTACGGCACACAAAGCAGAAGTATAGATTTGGCAGGGCTGGAGAATATATTACTAATAAGACACATTTCCCAGCAAATTTTGTAGTCTGGGTAGACTATAAATAATGTGTGATCACAGAAATTCTCAGAGAGTGAACCTTTTGCTTCTAAGTAGAAGTGTGTGTTTGGGGAAAGGGGGAGGGTGCTAAATTTCAAGTCAAACGATTCTGTTCTCCCACCAAGGATTAGTATGACCTTGGAAGGACACCCAGACTCTGAGTTTCAACTTCTGCAGCTAAATATTGAGGTTTAAATGATCTCCAAGATACTTCCCAGCACAAATATTTTATGATGTCATTCTCTTGAGTCTTTCCTCAATCAGAATAAGCCCTCAAGATAAAAGTCAGGTAACTTCCAGAAGAGGTTGAAAGCAGAATGACCCCAAGCAAAAAGACAGCGATCTATGTGATGGGACTGGAGAGGAACAAGACTCTGCCTATGGCTCGGCCGCTGTGGTGTCATGACTCCTCACCTACAATAAATCCTACAGCACCGCAGCCCTTCTCTTGGTGTTGACAGTGGAAGCAGTGCTTTAAAGCTGTTATCACAGATGCTACTTTAGTCCTTCCTTTGGATCACTAAAATTTGACCTGGTCTCAACTTTTATTTTTTGTTTCTCCCTGCATTTTGGTTGTTACACGTGCATCCCTATGGGATCTTCCCCATATCTGTGTTTCATTTGCATGTATGACTTTACTTTTGAACGGACATCTGGGTGGCTCATGAGCTAATATACATTGTTTTTGACTCTTACCCAGAGGATTTAATTCCTCATTATAAGCCACTCTTCTATATAACACAGTGAGTAAACAAGGCATATTTATAAGTTTATGGAAAAAACTAGACTTTTTCAGAAATAAATCATTTGTGATCATTTTAATAAGGTTAGATGAGTAAATTAGATTGATTTTACTTCATTGAAAAATGTCTATTTTGAATTGTAAAGTAGTATCTTTGGTTTAAAAAAAATGCCTATATGCGCCCCTCATAGATCATCTCACTTGGTTGATCCTTTCCAGGCCTCCCTCCTCCATTAGTACAGGTCTATGCTTACAAGGGAGACAAAGCAAGGCACTGCAATATTCACTGATGAGCTAAGGATCTAGTACATGGAGGGCACAGGCCCAAGGGCAAGAAAAACAGATCTCAAGACAAAAGTCTTGTTGGCCACATTTTCTAAGCAGCAAATAACAATAAGGAGTCAGGCTAAATTATGTATATCGTTAAATTTAAAAATGATTTCATGTGAAGACTTACAAAGGCATGCAATTTACTTCATAGTAAATAATCAGCTAAATTGTTAAAAAAAAAAAAAAAGAGTAAAATGTCAATGAGAAAGTAATCGAGAATGCATGATTGCCATTGCCAAGAGGCAACAGGTATAAGGACATGGCAGCTGAGATGCCAAAACAAGGGGTCAAACTGCACAAAGCATGAGGAAGATGCTGCCACTTACTAGCTTTATCTTCATCTTTCTCTGCCTCAGTTTACACTTCTACAAAATGAGGCTAATAACTAGCACCTAAATTTATGAAGAAACTATGAGTCTTGCATTAATTAATGCACATAAAGCTCTTAAAACAGTACCAAGCACACCGTGTCAATTTTAAACATTAGCTAGCACAATTACTGCTGCTGGTGCTGCTGTTGATGTTGTCAGCATAGACACTGTAATCCTCTTGGTAAAGAGCTGAAGAACACATGATGTAATTGAGAAATTCTGTAATTGATATATTAGCTGTAGTCTTTATAGAGAAGAGATGGCACACTGAAACAGGTTAACCAGAAAGAGTTTGACAAAAAGGATTTTGACAAAGTCAGGGAGTGTATTAAAAAAGAAACCAGCAAGGAATGGTATACTAGTCCAGGGTAAGCAACATCAGGGAGACTTTTACCACTTACTTGCCAAGAAGGAGCAACAAGGAGATGTCATTATTGGAACCCAGAATGACTAGCTATAAAGGAAAAGGAGGGATTGCATGGCAGGAGTTATGGCCCTTGAGAGAGATGGGGCCAGGCCATACCAACCTCACAAGGAGGAGTTCACAATCATGCGTTTTCCTCCATCCTCCAGATTCATCTAGGTGTGTCCACTGACATCCAAATGGACATCAGAGGGCAATGGGGCTCTTTGATGCTGTCTATAAGATGATCTTCCAGAGCACAATGAAAAGTAAAGAAGGATGGAGGGACAAAGGAGAACTACCCAGCACAACTGACTGCCCAAAAGGAAACCAAACATGAATACAGAGGCCTTATTCTGTAGAGCTTATTTTGAAGAGCTTATTCTGCCTCCAAATAGGGAGTAAATCTAGGCAAAAAAGAGTACCACCATAAACAGAAAAAAATGCCGGGAAAAAAATAGATTCTGAGCACTGCCTTCCCCTCAAAATAAAGACAACAACTATTTTCTAATAAATAGCATAAATTAGAATTGTATCCTTCAAAAAGCGTAATTAGTCCACATTTAAAGTACACACTCAGGGCAAAGCTCTGCATTTACATTCCAACCTTCACCTTTCCAGCATAGTGCTTTATACCTGTTTAAATTTTAATACTTCTGGATGGACAATCTACTGCACCAGGTTTTAATATTTTAAACCCCCACCATGAAAGAAGAGTCTAAAGTGATGATGATGATTGAGAGAGGAAGGATAAATCTGGTCCCTAGAGAGGGGCACAAAAAGGTGACTGTAGAAAATCACCTCACCTACTTCACAGTTTACTTATGACCAGTTTATTTCTACCCTAATAAAAAAGAAACAAACCCCCCTTGGTTTACATTTACCACGAGGGTGAGGTAAAACATGTCAGCTGTGTCAGTGAGATGCTCCAAATCTAGTCAGGTAGACAAGCAGAGCTAGAACAGAGCACCAGGAAGAGCTCTAAAGAGAAACAGACTTCATTCCCATCAGGTGACTTCCTTCTTATTTCTCAAACATACTTCAATATGTTCAGTATATAGAATTTGTCTATCATGCTATTTTTTAAGACAAACATGTTATGTATCTGTAATTTTTTTCTGATTTGTTATTTCTGCATTTACTTTTATTAATACTCTTGCTTTTCTTGTTTTCTTCATCCATCTTACTTTTTTATTTCATTTTTCACTTATGTGCATTACATAGTTAATAATGACAATGCTACAGGCTCTAAAGCTCCCTGCACCCTTCCTCATTGGATGTATCTCAAGAGTATTTACATATGGGGCATTCATTTTGCTATTGCTAAAGTCTGTTGAGCCCTGAATTTTTATTTCCAATTTTACCTACAGTTAAGTTAGGGCAATACAGGCATATTAACTTGTACGTGGCTGGACTGCTTCAGAAATTTAACTGTGTATGGACTTTTTTTTAAAGAATTGTTAGCCGTATTCCATTATGGTCATAGAATGAGGTCCATACAATTTCTGCTTTCCAGTTTATAAATAGCTGATCTCAGGATCTCTTTATACTCTGAAAAATCATACAAGACCTTAAAGATATTTTATATATATGGGTTTTATCCATCAATACTTACTGAATTAGAAAGCAAAACAGAAAAATAACAGTAAGAGCCTTATTATATGTTGGATGTTAATTTAACACATTTGGCGGGAAGAATATTCTCCATGATAAAAAAAATAGCATCATTTAACATTTCTGCAAATCTTTTTAATGTCAATTTTAACAGAAACACAGGTGGATTCTCCTGTTTCTTTTTTAATCTATTGTGAGCAGTTTTGGTTGAAATATATGAAGAAAATGTAGTTTCATGCAGCTACTTTGTGGGAAAAGGGTAGAGAATCTCAATAGACTTCTCGGATGATTGTGGATATTTTTATTTTCTAATACATCAAAACTTGACAAGTTATCTTAAAGACAAATTTCTTAAAAGTTAGTTACAATGTTGCAATGTGGAATCTGAAACTACATCAACTAATCTTTCACACTCTAATATGTTAAAATCCATGGGTCTATCTTGCACTTTGAATGCATGATTTGCAACATCACTTAAAAAATATTGGCTCAGTGAGTTATTTATTTTTTAGTTTTATAAAAAAAGAGCACATTCATTAATACCATCACCAATTTCATCAGAAAAGTCTGAGAAGTTGTCAAGTGTAGAGTAGGGAGTACAAGTTTTCTGAATTTCTGATGTTTACTTACAAACTTGAAATCTACTTTGGCAAAAATACCATGAGATTTGTTTTATTCATTTTCAATAAAATGTCTGCCAATACTCAAATCTGGAAATTTAACTTTTGCTTTTAGTTTTTCTTTCAACCATAAATTGTATTCTAAAATAAATGAATGAATGAATAAAAAAATAAACAAATAAATAAATAAATGGCTAGGTCAGCTTGCAATTCAATTACACAGTCCTTTTCTTGTCTGCTTTTTTTTTTTTAAGATTTTATTTATTTGACAGAGAGAGACACAGCGAAATTGGGAACACAAGCGGGGGAGTTGGAGAGGGAGAAGCTGGCTCCACATTGAGCAGGGAGCCTGATATGGGGCTCGATCCTGGAACCGTGGGATCATGATCTGAGCCGAAGGCAGACACTTAAGAACTGAGCTACCTAGGTGCCCCATACAGTCCTTTTCTTGAGACAACCTTCATTCTTTGGTATGCAACATAAATTCTTCCTAAATATTTCCAATCTAGTCACACAAAATATCACAAAGACATGTTCTTAAGGGTTGAGAGTTAATAAAATAAAATCAATCATTTTCACTGTTTCATCAAATATGCTCTTAAATAAAATTCATGTTGTTTTCCTTTGAGTACATGGTGGTAAAGAATACAACAACTAGTTGTACCACCAGTTTGGTACCACTGCCTTGGTTTATTTAATGCACCAGCAGTTTTATCCACCATTGCTGCACCATCAGTGTAAGTGTCCCCAAAGTGAAAAAGATAAATAATACCTCACTATTATTATGAAAACAATGTGAATGTCTTGAATGATCTGAAAGTTCCTGGGAATGTCCAGGGATCCAGAGACCAAACCTTAAAAACTACTATTAAAATAACGAAGTGTGTTCACAATGTGCAGGGTAGAAAGTTCACATATCTATCAACAAATTCAAACTTACTCTCCTAAAAATCCTGATCTTTATTTATTTTGTAATATTTGATGTGTCATGAATGTAGTTGTGTTTATAGTTTGCACTACTGTAGTCTCTAATTTCCCTTTAATTTAGATCATCCCCATTGGTATCCTGCCTTCTGCTTTTATCACTGAAAGAAGATTCCTCTAACTCTCCATTACTGCATGAATCAGTGTCCTCTCTCCAAAAAAAACTGTATTATAGATTGTTCCCTTACCAACAGAATCTGACCCTACTCATCACACTTAAATCTTTTTTTTTTTTAAAAAGATTTTATTTATTTGACAGAGAGAAACACAGCTAGAGAGGGAACACAAGCAGCGGGAGTGAGAGAGGGAGAAGCAGGCTTCCCGCTGAGCAGGGAGCCTGATGTGGGACTCGATCCTGGGTCTCTGGGATCACGACCTGAGCCGAAGGCAGTTGCCCAACCAACTGAGCCACCCAGGCACCCCATCATCATACTTAATCCTTATTAAAATCCTGCTTTATATGATATTCTCTTTCTCTTTATCTCACCCTCTATCCCATCAATAATTTATACAAATACACATTATACATATATATTAGTTCAGTCATTTACTTGTAACTTTTCTATCACACTTAATGACTTTTTATAATTATAAAAATTAATAATTATGCATTATTTAATAACACACACCCATAATATTATACATATCTAATAGGCTCTCTTGGTGTAAAAAAGAGTAAATTAATATAGTTTTCCTTTTTTCTAACATTTCACCTAGTTTGTATAGGTATAATCTGAGATATTTAGAAACATTATTTTGTTGTTACCATAATCAATATCCTATTTAAATATTTTATTCAAAGGATTATTTATGATACACTGTTATCTATATAAAATTCTATGCAATGGATTCAATTCTCACTACATCTGTTTCTATGCCATGGCTTTCTTATTTGCAAGTTCTTAATATTGTTTTATTAATCATTTGCCTTAGTAAGTCCATGTTTGTTTTCTTAATGGAAAGGAATCCAGGCTCTATATTTGTATAGGTGTATGCCTAATTTTTTTATGTTCTAAAGATCTTTATTTATTACTTACTTTATCTATCTATCTATCTATCTATCTATCTATCTATCTATCATCTATCTATCTATTTGTTTGTGAGAGAACACGAACCCGGGGGAGGAGCAGAGGGAGAAGCAGACCCTCTGCTGAATAGGAAGCCCAAGGTGGGATTCAATCTCAGGACCCTGGGATCACAACCTAAGCCAAAGGCAGATGCTTATGCAACTGAGCCACCCAGAGGCTCCTGATTTTTTGATGTTCTTATATGTTAATCCTAACCTTAATGAGAAAAGAGTATCATTGCCTTCCCCATTACCCTTTCAAAACTGTACAGATTTTAGTCTACTCTTCCTGACATTTAATGTTGAAGAGAAGTTTGGGATCATAACTATTACTCATTCTTTGGTAGATAACTGATTTTCTCCAAGAATTTATGTGGGAATATTTTTTAATCATTTCAAAATACAACTAGGGTATGTTATTTGTCTTATATTAATTTTGAGTGTACATAGTAACCTTTGAAAGTCTTTCAGATTTACAATTTAAAATCCTTTTTCAGTCTTGTATCATTTCTCTGATCACTGCTTATTATATACTCCAACCACCTCTTTAGAAATCTGATGATCTGTGTATTGGATTTCTATTATTTACCCTCTAAATCTACTAAGTTTTTCATTCATTTTTCTTATTTCTGTATCCCTCAACTCTGCACTTGTAGAAAGCATACGAAGCTTTTTCTCCCCACATCACTCACTGGAATTTCTCCAGCGCACATTCTTATCTTTGCTACTTATAATGATGTGTCAAATTTCTGCAAAGCACTACCTCTGTTCTTAAAGTTTCATTTTATATAGCTCATCCCCCTTTTACCTGTGATCTGTCATCCTACCATTGCTTCATTGTACACATTTTCACAGCAGTTATTTTTTTTCTTAATTTCACTAAAAAACATAGCAGTAATTTACAAAATGTGTTCACTTTTCCTAAAAGTTGCTTAATGGCATACTCATGCTTGAACCAACAGTCTAGAACTCTCAAAATAGGTTGGTATGGGCATATAAGAAACAGATGCCTAAAAAAAAATCTGTGAATGCCCTCACATGATTACTTATTAAATACATAGATAAAACAAAGCATATAAAATGTGAAGGACTAAAGCTAAAAAGAAACATGACAGAAACCAATATACAGAAAAGTAATCAATATAAAAAAAATCAAAGATTTAGACCTATTATGGTTCTGGATGGGAAAGTAGAGGAGTAAAAATATGTCAGTTCTCTAATTGTTAATCTATAACTTGATTAAATTATAATAAGAATCCCAATGGCATTTTACATATGAAAGAAGTCATGAATGATATAATGCACTAATATATTAAGTAAAGAAAAATTTTGCCCCAGCAGATATTCAAATTAATTTTAATGCTATACAAATTAAGTCATGATGGTACTGACAAATCAACAGGTTAAAAATCAAAAACTAGGGGCGCCTAGGTGGCTCAGTGGGTTAAAGCCTCTGCCTTCAGCTCTGGTCATGATCTCAGGGTCCTGGGATCGAGGCCCACATCGGGCTCTCTGCTCGGCAGGGAGCCTGCTTCCTCCTCTCTCTACCTGCCTCTCTGCCTACTTATGATCTCTCTCTCTGTCAAATAAATAAACAAAATCTTTGAAAGAAAGAAAGAAGGAAGGAAGGAAGGAAGGAAGGAAGGAAGGAAGGAAGGAAAGAAAGAAAGAAAGAAAGAAAGAAAGAAAGAAAGAAAGAAAGAAAGAAAGAAAAGAAAAAACCAGAAGAATAGCTATAAAAATGGAAGTACAATCTTGATTGAATGAAATTGCTAATGTAAGTTATGGACAAAAATAAGTACATCAGAGTAAAATAAATCCAAATATATTTATAATCTTCAGAAAGAGCAAACTATGCCAAAGGACAACTAAGAAGGCCTTAATACCCTCCCCTGGGCTAAACTATAGACAGGCTTCTTCCTGATGACAGGTCCCTGACCTCCTTTTATTAGAGCATTTACTTTAGACAACTTGCAATTATAATTTTTTCTCTGTCCCTGTGAGATGAAAATATTATACAACCCAAGAATGTCTTCCTTATTGAGCTGGAAGCCACTCCTTTGAATACAATCAAGAAAGATGGGGCCCTTATCTTCTAGTCTCTGGTGGGGAGTAGGAGCCTAACCTCTAGTCTCTGGTGGGGAGTAGGAGCCCAATTCCCAAACAGAGGGCAGAATCGCAATGACTGCCTATTCAATGATGTCCTCCAATATTTTCCTACTAACTTGTTCCAGCATTTAAAAGTCCTCCTGACTTATGTCTTAGCAGAGTTGAGTTGTCACTCTCCCCTATAACAATAGTTTCTCTTGCCTCATGCAATAGCCTTAAATAAAATAGTTCTTGCTTATTTACCTGATTCAGTGCAATTTTTCTTTTATACATGAGCTATGAAGACATTTTTGAAGATTGATATAATGAGTATTGGGGTGCCTGGGTGCTGGTTAAGAGTCTGCCTTCAGCTCAGGTCATGATCCCAGGGTCCTCGGGTCAAGCCCCATGTCGGGCTCCCTGCTCAGCAGAGAACCTGTTCCTTCTTCTCCCTCTACTGCTCGCCCTGCTTGCGCTCTCTTTTTCTCTCATTCTCTCTGTCAAGTAAATAAAATAATTTTTAAAAGTTGATATACATGAGTACATAAAAATAAAATTTGAGTTTTCCTAACAATTAAAAATAATGATGGAGTTGCTATTTTCACTGAAAGAGAAACATCATGAGCTATCACTACAGAGTAGTTAGAAAAATATGGTTATAAAATAAAAGAACATGTAGAGCATAAATTATTTTTGTTTGATTTTTAAAATTTTTTAACAAAAATAGTTACAGTTACACATATGTACAAGTTCACACAAAGATATACATCAAAATGTTGACAGTATTTTTCCCCTTTAGATAGTGGGATGAGAAGCCATGTTTATTTTCTCCTTTGTATTTTCTCAATTTTTTCTACAACATGTATTAATTTCTCTAAAAAAGAATAGGTAAGTCTATGACACAAAAATATAAGGAGGGTCCATCTTGACTACTATATTTTTATGGCTTTTTATAGAGCAGAACTTTTCACTGAGTTGACGTTAACTCTTGGTTTTTGTTGCTTGTTTATTTGTTTCTTCATCTAGTCTCAACGAGAGACATCCTGGTATTTTGAATGTTCTCAAGGCAATTTTTTTATGGTGCATATGTGTCATGTTTCTATACTGAATTCCTATTCTTAGCCCATTTCTACATCCTCCCCTCCCCTGACAAATATTTTAGACCTCCTCTGACATGAACTGAATGATACAACTTTTGATTACCAGTTTAGTTATACAGAAATTACAGCATTTATAAATCTGAGAGAGATCCCAAAAAGGAAATAATGACTCTGTGGTTTTGCCTTTGGGCCTGGGGAAACTTTAGACCTAAGCACTACTTCGTAAATATGGTTTTGTATTTTGACCTACTCCAGATTTTAGGTATTCACTCTTTTCCTATGCTGTGATCTGAACAGCTTCCAGTAATAGTAAAAGAGACTAAAAGAATCATGCCCTCTCTCTGAGTTTGTGTTTACTATACCTATGTTTGCCCCTGGACAATCACCCTCAAGCATTTTGATGCAGAAATTACAAAGAATCCGTAAAAAATGTACATTCTCCAGCTTGGGACCAAAACTTCTGTATCAGAACTACTGGGTGGGCCTAGAGGATAGTCATGATCAAGAGCTTTTGTTGTAGAGATTCTGGAACTAAGTGTTGAAAAACAGCACCCTGAGAAATGACAATGTCCCCTATCCCCAAATCTACTTTTACCTATATCCCTTTGTCCCATGGAATTAACATATTTACAGATGTCTGCCAAATTCCCCTCACGAATGGCCCTCAATCCTATGCCACTACCTCATGAGAGAGAAATTGTGAGTGGGCCTCTAGTACCATCTTTGAGTCCTGCTCAGTCCATACTCTAGAGTCCAAAAATGGTTAGAAGGAAGACGTCCTTGCAGAAATTCTAACAACCAAACAGATTTTTCTGTTTCCAATTCTGTTAGTCAGTGTCACTCAAGGCATGTATCAATGAGCCATTAATGAGCTGAACATGAATTTAAATCTTACTCTAAAAATCGCCCTAATAAAATGTGAAATTTTGAAAAATTGGTATTGGTTGATCCTGAATGAAGTGTATCTTCCAGTAGACAATGTTATTTATAATGATATCAAGGTCTGCATGAATCAAAATGCCTGCCCTTCTTATATTTCGGTAACCCAAAAGTCTAAAATAACCCCTGTTCTCTTACTCTTACAAATATTCCCACAGCCCCATCTTTCCTAGCCAAATAGCACCTTTCACACGTCACAACCCACTACCATCCTTTACACATTATACAACTTGGACATCAATTCTATTTAAGCACTGAAAGATAAAAAATAACAACCAAGACATAGGGCTCGATATCATCTTAACACCATACCCTGGGTGTTGGCAGATTCTGATGTTTCATTGTCTTGTCCAGGTAATGATATAAATGGAGCTCATCTGCTGTGTCACCACAATAAATAGGCCCACTACCTATTATCACAGAGACAGCCACTCTATAAAAATCGTGAGGCTATTATTATAGATGACAGAGCAGGAAAGAGAGAAATAGTTGACAGTGACTGACAGAGAGACAAAAAGGCAGACAGACAAACAGATTCAAAACCTATTGACTCCAATAATAATACAAAGAAGAAAAATATACAAGCTCCAGGAACATTCTCTGTCTTGGATCTTTCCTGGATTTGGCAAAAGGCAGCCTGAAAACAAAGGAAGAAGCGTGCAGTAAAGGCAGGGTCCACAGTTACCCAAGACTAAGAGTGGCAGGCTGTCTAATCACAAGGAGGTTCAATATACAATGAAAGCTTTAAACTTAGGCATGGTGTTGATTGAGAGGATTGGAGCTGAACATTTCCTTCAAATAGAATTGTTCAAAATAAAATAACTGAGAACATTTCTGACCCCAAATTATGAGAGACTTGGTAAAGACTCAAATACAGAACAAACCACTTTCCTGATGCATAATTTTAGGGAGGTATTTTGATAGTTTACTTTGACATAACAAATTGCCCCCAAACATAAAGGCTTACAACGGTCACTCCTTTTGCTTGTTTGCTCACACCTGCAGTGTGGGGTAGGCTTAGTGGGGAGAACTTCCCTTTGTCCCAGGTGGTTTTGCTCTGTTGACCGTAAACTCTGGAGTCTGGCCGGGACTGTTTTACCCGGGCCATGGGTCCTAGGCTTCAGCTCTCGCTGCTGGCTGGGTTCTTCAGTTCCTCACCACATGCTCTGTGTAGACCATCTCCCATCAGTCTGACTTCTTACCTACTAGCTAACTACTCTCAGTGTGCAAAAACAGACACTGCCAGATCTTCCTAAGGCTTAGCCATAAAATTAGCAAATTGTTCCTTTGACCCCATTTTACTGGTTGAAGCGCATCACAAGCCCAGCTCAGAATCAAAGGAAGGAACCATATAGGCATGAATGCCCAGGTAATTTGAGGAGTGCCAAAGCACCATTTAACTACATAGGGAAAAACCTTCCTTTGAATCCAAGCATATATGTATAAATACTTACTTGTCTAAAGAAACATGCCTGTATTTTAAGTATTTCTTTAGAAAGTCCTTTTCTCTAGTATTCAAAGGCATGGATTAAATTTACGATTGGATACTGGCCTGCATTTTCTGCAGAAAGAGAATGACAATAAAGGGTTGAGATTGCATTGTGCAAGTCAACAAGAGCAGTTAATAAATTAGAGTAGTGGAAATTTAAGCAAGGTTCATCTTAGATTTAATTCACAAGCCTCTAAAAGAAGTTTAAAAAGAAGTAAATTAATAAAGATAACTCTCTATCCTGTTGTGACCTAATATAGAATAAAACTGAATCTCTATAGATAATCCTTTTAAAAAATACAATGCATATCCTTTCTGCTCTTTTTCTTTTTACATGTGTATCTTTGAGTAACATAATGATTAGATTTAGTTCCTGGGAATATATTCCCAGGTAGCATTAAGAAAGAATGTAGATATTTTTAAGCTAAGAAGGAAATAGACTGAATACAAAAAAATCTACCAGGATCTTTTGGGAAAGAATAAAGCAAGTTTTAGATATCTAAGAATAATTATTAAATTAAATAGGGAAATAACACAGGGACCAGGCTTATATCCTACTATACTTAAAACAGTCTGAAGGAGATTTGTGAAGAAATAAAAATTGTATTTAATGGAAGCAAAAGCATTAAACATAGTTAAAACCTTGGCTAAAATTTTTGAGAGTTTTCTATTTCACTAAATATTAGAAGTTAATATAGTTTGGATAATTCAAAAGTTTAAAAAGTCTTTCAATAATAATTATAAGCATCCATTCAAATTCAAGAACACTATAAATATATACTTTTTTAAACAATTTCACTTATATCACCTATATAATTTTTATGGCTACTCAGTGTCGTAGATATTCCCATTTTCGTTTCAGTGATCACATGATTTGCTTTTTTAATTGGCCAAAGTATTATTTCTCCAACTTAGTTGTTCCTTCCTCTTGATTAGATTATTGCTCGGAGAGTTGATTTAAAGGAGACACAGTCTGTACTGAATCAGCAGCACGTTAGGTAGGGTTACCGGGAAAGCTCTGAACATAAAGGCAGAGTTGACATTGACGTGCTCATGCTAACAGCCGGCACATCAGCCGTACCACACCCGAAGTCGAACAGGACAGTAACTGACTCCAAGGGAATGATAACTCTTCCTTCTTCCAGATGCAACGTGCATTCCTCAAGGGAGGACTTCTGGTCTCATATTTGCTCTAGTTCCACTACTGTATTTCCAGATGTCTTGCCGCTTCTATTCATATTTTTGCCTGTCACCTGCAGGCATGTAAGTCTTACAGCCTCTGAGCTACAGTGAAAATGGCAACTGGAAATTCATTTTACTACAGTTAAGGTATGCAAGAGCTTCTTAAATTCTACAATTATTTTCTGAGAGAAAAGGTTTTTTTTTTTTTTTTTTAAATGTTTTACTTAAAAGAGAGAGACAGTGAATGAGAGAGGAAGAGAGCACACGCTGCGGGAAAAGGCAGAGGGAGAGGGAGAAGGAGAGTCTTGGCTGAGTAGGGAGCCCAATGTGGGGCTCAATCCTAGGACCCTGGGATCATGACCTGAGCAGAAGGCAGAGGTTTTAACCCACTGAGCCACCTTGGCGCCCCATATTAACACTCTTCTTGAAGTGTGAATAAATTATTTTCATATATCTATTTGTACGTTTGTCTTAGGGAAGCACTGATCCCAAAGTAACTTGTCTGACTAATCCTCAATGATCATTTAACACATTAGTCAAATTAATTTTTTTTGAGTTTGAGATTTAGCATTAAAAAAAGGAAGTACGTGTATTTCTCATTTAGAATTATTCTCTGTGTTTTGTCGGACCACTCAGTTTCTTATTTTCTATTTAAAATATATAAGCAAAGGTGTTTATTTCTCAGGGTTGTCGAGCATAGCCAATATGATAACACAGGTAAAACCTTTTTATAAGCTACGAAGTGATAGCCTAAATTGTTTTTGTCATCTTTCAGATAATAAATCACAGAAAGCTAACTCTCCAGCAATTTATATTCAGGACTAATTGAAATTTAATATTTATTGGAACATGTGGGGACTTAAATGTCCTCTTTTGAAATCAGCATATATATAGTTGTTTAAGTAAATTCTGTGTAAGTTACCTAATGTCGGTCAATCAAAAAAACAAGAGCCTTGGCACAAGTTGTACTATCTGGTCAGACTCAAAGAGCAATAAATAAATATTTTTCAAATGCACTCTTTTACTTTCCTTTTACCCTTGTCTCACCAAACTATACTTCACTTTGGATAGTATTTGATATATACTTTGTTTTTCATTTACATAGTTAGTATTACATTTTTCAAATATTCATCACCTCTGTCTAAATCAAAGTTGTCTGTCTTCAATGCTACTCCTTTTCGGAAGAGAATCTAGCTACACGCTTGCCAGAAACATCATTTCATAATGATCCAAGCATAAACTGACACATTATAAACTCTGTTTGTTAGTGATCATACAGAGAAAAGAACATTTTCAAAATAAAATTAGATCCCTCCCCCTTGTTCCTCTCTGTAGTAACAGAAATCCAGAGAATTGAGATCTGATCTACTGATCTAACTAAAATATATTCAAGTGGAAGCATATAGAGATTTTAATATATGTTTTGCTACATTATTTTCAACTAAAAGTAATCTTTTAAAAATGCATTTTAGTATCCCAGATGGGAAAGTAGAAATGGAAAATAGGGAAGATATTTCACTTGGTTTTGGAAGGAAAGCACATCAATTAACAGATTTTAAATTATTGGCCTGCTTTCACAAATTAATGTATTTTGAGGCAGTGTGTATATGTAGAAAGGAAGTTTCATAGTATCTGTTACTATTCCTTTAAGAACTGTAACTTCTGTAAGAAAGTAATGAGTTGAAAGAATTAGAAAGACATCAGGAGCCTTCTAACAATTAGAAGAATCTGTTAATTAGCACAGAATATGAATCTTAAGCTGCCTTGCTCATCAAATCACTTATTTTAACGAAGCAGTGTGGACCAGAAACCTGACTAACACAAAAAATAATTGTAACAAAAATATTTAAATAAGCAAAAGCTTTCTATAGCAATATGGTCCAGGACTATAAGATGTATAGGCCCTTAAAATTAGAATTATCATGATATGTACCTTCCTCTTAAGGCTTCTGTCAGGATGAATTAACTGGAATTTGCTTTATGAGTATTAGCATATGGAGCATGTCTGTCATGCCAAAAAAGGTACAAGTAGCCCATCGAGTTTACCATTTTATTTGAAATTAGAGAAAATAGGAGTAGTATACGGTCCGTGGGACTGTGGGAGTTCACTATATTCATGATTATTGTGAAGAAGTGGGAAAATTATATCAGCAGTCATTCAGAGTTAATCGACTGCTATTTCATCAGATTTTTAAAATATCAAGTAGATGGGACGCCTGGGTGGCTCAGCTGATTAACTGTCTGCCTTCTGCTCAGGTCATGATCTCAGACTCCCACATCAGGATCCCTGCTCAGTGGAGTCTGCTTCTCCCTCTCTCTCTGCCTCTGCTTTCCACTCGTGCTCACTCTCTCTCTTTGACAAATACATAAATAAAATATTTTTAAAATAGGTACATAAATACATAAATAAATAAAATATCAAGTAGAAAAAAATTAAAGAAATATTAGTGAATGCAATGGAGGCTTAAAAGAATATACGATGGAGAATGGTAAGCACGCTGGTATATATTCACCAAATGCATCACTGCATGGCGTAGCTAGTTCTATCACCTTTTGAGAAATTACTTCATGTGCCCTGTCACTGTAATTTTTCTTAGTATCTCTAAAACTGAAGCAGTTTGCCCTTCCATTAGGAGCCCCTCCTCTGTGCTCCTACCGTGTATATTTAGTTTTTAAGTGAATTTTTTTATGTAATGTGCACCACAAAATGCTGGATGCCCACTTGACTTAATACAGAGAACGGTTTCTTGTTAAGTCTTCTTACCCTATTACCTGAGGAGAATGTTCTGCCATAAATCTAAAGTGAGAGAGACAATGACAGGAAGAGGAAGAGCAGGAAAAAAACTTGCACCAGGCACAGTAAGCACAGCGCCTCTAGCCCACGAAACATTGTCCAAGACAATGCTTTAATTTCTTTTAAAATCATGGGGAAAATAAAATTTTAGCTTAAAACATTATAATATAATATTAAATACATTTATCTTTATACTGATACCATCATACTCTTTTTATTAATTAATTTTTAGTGGAGGAAGAGATGCTTGTAGGCAACAGTGGATGAAGCCCACAAAGGTCATAATGCAGCCCTGAAGGAGATAAAGAGAAGAGAGAGGGAGAAAGAACCTACTTCCCTCAGTGAAGAGAACCACTCTTGGTTAAAGTATGAAATAAATGCTTTGTGGTATTTCCCACACAGCAATATTAAATGACACCTGTACCAAGGGGTTGAGGGGGTGTTTCTGTTTTTCACTTTTTTTTACCATCATGTAACTTAAATTGGTCATTCTATACTAATAAGAGTTCAGGTAATAAAATGACATGTAAAGAACTAAGTCCACATGTTATTGATAAATAACGTATTTATTCAGCATTGGCTATGTGCCAAACATCTGCTGTATTGTCTCCATCTGTCCCAATAACCTTATGAGATAATGATTATTGCAAATAACCTTTCAACTAAGGGGACAAGTATAAAGACAATAAAAAAATAAAGAGATCTACAGATTCGCAGTCATACGAAGCCTCAACTGCCTTTCAAGATTTGAGGGACAGAATCATAAATCCATCTCATTGTTCACCTAATTGTTGGGACTCTCAAGTGTATGTTATTTCAAAATTTAACTTTCTTTAACCTATAAATATTTTCTGCCTAAAGAGTTATTATGGAAAGTAGCAGCTAACCTTAAAAAAGAGTTAATATCAGACGCCTGGGTGGCTCAGTGGGTTAAGCCTCTGCCTTCAGCTCAGGTCATGATCTCAGGGTCCTGGAATCAAGGCCCGCATGGGGCTCTCTGCTCAGCAGGGAGCCTGCTTCCTCCTCTCTCTCTGCCTGCCTCTGCCTGCCTGTGATCTCTCTCTCTGTGTCAAATAAGTAAATAAAACCTTTAAAAAAAAAAAAAAGAAAAGAAAAGAAAGAGATAGTATCATTTTACTTTTAAATTGCTAATGTTATCTGTTAAATCAATGAAAAGACAACTATTGGGGGAAGTATAAATTGATATAACACCTTTGGAAAATAATTGTCAGTATCTGGTAAAACTGAACATATGCAAACACCGAGGCCTGACAATATCATGCCTAGATAAATACCCCCCAAAAAATGTGTATATGTTCCCCAAAATATTCAAAAATATTCAAAACTGGAAACATCTCATATAACCATCAAAGCATAAGTATAAATAAAGTGTAACATATTCATACAGTGGAATACTCTACAGCAATTAGAATAAACTAACTAGATCAGCAGACAAAACTATGAATGAGTTTTATAAATATATTTTGGAATGAAAGAAATCCTGTACAAAACAATGCATACTACTGTATGATTTCACTTGCACAGAGTTCAGAAGCAAATTAAACTACAGTTCTAGAAGCTGAGACAGTGGTTTCCTCAGGCAAGAGTGGAAGAGGCTATGCTTGAAATGGATCACCAGAATGGCTTGTAGGTCTCAGTAATAACCTCATTTATTGACCTGGAAGTGATTTTATTCACTGTATTCACTTTCTGATAATGTATTGAACTTATGATTATGTACTTTCATTATATATATCACATTTCAGTAAACAAATATTTTTAAAAGTCAAGGCAAAAATTCATGCAACTAAATGTCCACATTATATTTAATACACTGTGTTAATATTCAGTACAAATAAAATATAATAGATTGGAATTTTTCTTACAAGACTTGCTAACTTGCAAAGGAAATTATTAAAGAAGCAAGGGTGAATTATTCTGACACACTTTTGTAGGAATAACTCATATGGCTATAGCACACGGGCAAACTTCTGACATGATGAATGGTGACAGAGAGAATTAATTTAATTGAGATGAGGATAAAATCAATGCAATAGATTAACACATACCCTAAATTTAAAAATCTATGTATTTCCCCCTTTAAAGATTTAGTTATCTGTTCTGATTTAATTATAAAACATTCCAAGGTAGGAACTTACTAAATTGATGGTTCATAACCTATTTTTTTTAACATCGTGTGTTAAAGTTATGATACATGAGAAAAAAATTACAAAAATAATTTTAGAAGTTAAAAGGAAAGGGTGGCTTAAAAATTAAGTCATATTTGACAAATACTTATAGCTTGGCAAGTCTAAAGAGTTTAATGTCTTCTGTATTCTCTCTGGGACCTTTTGGTCTAAAATAGATTAAATAAATGGCAAAATCCATGCTGGGCTCTGCTTTATAGTCTGCACGCTACTGAGCAATCACCAAAGTTATCCAGTAATTTAAGGGATAGATCTATTATTATCTCCTAATGATTAGGCCAAATCAGTCAGGTTGGAATCCTCATTAGTATGACAAGGGTCTCTCTGTACCACTGACCCTTAATAACGTACAACACAGCAATGTTGTGAAATTAAATCAATTTATGAGCTATAAATTTGGGGTAAGATCCCTTCCTCTCCAGCATGAACAACCTGTTATGCTCAGCACAGCCCCCTTAAAAAGCCTCCTGCCAGGCAGCCATCTCTGTGTTTTAAATAGAGGACATGCTTCTTTCTCTTCTAAGAGCATCTCATCATCACCTGGCCTAGAAGAGTCACACAGAACTATTGAGGAAAAAATATACATATGATCAGCTACAATTTAGACTATACAATATTACCTTTAGGCTCCCAGATGACCTTTCACTTCTGAGAAATCCATGCATACAAGAAGACTTACAGATCATCTTGCCAAATGCCAGTAATGTTTGTGAAAAAGTAGAAAAGGTAAGCCAAACTTTCAGTTCATGACCGACTACCTACCAGCTCGTAGCTGCGGTCCTCATCCTCGTGTGTATTCTATTTCCATATCCCACAGAAGCCCATTATCTCATCATTATTTATCATATCAAACACCTCCTTTTAATTTTAACTTCAATAGATTTTTTTTTTTTTTTGGAGTTGGAGGGTTATCCTCCCCTTTCCACTTTCCTTCCACCTATTTTTATAGAGATATTTACAACCTTTGGGGAAAAAAGAAACTGTTCATACATATAATTGTAGCTAAAAATCAGATTACCAATTCAATGTAAACTGTTTGATCCAGAACATTGTTAGATATTTAATTACTTGTCAAAAAGGTAAAAATACTTCTTAAGTTCTGGGTCCATTATACAAGTAAGGGCTGCTAGTGAAATATAAAAACACTGAAGCTTTGATGGCAGTAGAATTTCGACTGATAAACACTCAAAGAAAGAAAATGTGCAATAACCAAAACAAATTCCACAGTGGCCGATTTTTTTTTAAGAAATTTTTAATGGAAAATTGGTGGTTAATTTGCATAGAGAGGGAAGAACATGCTTCATTTTCTTTCAGTTAAGCCAAGTTCTTCACCTGGAATTTCACCATGGAATCTGTGATTTTAAGAAAACACACTCCTCTTTGGATGAAGACAAAAACTGGATATACACAAAATGGATTGCAGAGCTAAATCGAAAAGACAAAACTATACAACTTTTATAAGAAAACATAGAAACAAATCTTTGTTATCTTGGGCTTGTTAGAGACTTGTTAAATTAAGTAAGACACCAAAAGCACACGTAACAAAAGGAAAAAAAAAGATAAATTAGACTCCATTAAAATTAAAAACTTTGGTGACTGAAAGTGACATGCAGGAAGGTGAAAAGACCCACTAGAAAATAGAAAAGATGCGTAATTCGTGTATCTGATAAGAGACTGGTTTCCAGAATCTATAAAAACAACTCAATGTTTTAAAATGAGCAATGATCTGAACATAAATTTCTCCAAAGATATATAAAGAGGCACATGAAAAGATGTTCAATATTATTAGCCATTAGGAAACATGACGAGATACTACTTTGAACCCACTAGGCTGACTATCACCAAAGAAAGATAGTAACAAGTGGTGGTAAGGATATGGAGAATTGGAATCTTCATCCATTGCAGATGGGAATGTTACAGATGCTTAAAATGTTTGATAGTTTCTTAAAATGTTAAACCAGAGTTACCATAGGGGCACTTGTGTGGCTCAGTCATTAAATGTTTGCCTTTGGCTCAGGTCATGATTCCAGGTCCAAGCCCCGCATTGGGCTCCCTACTCAGCGGGAAACCTGCTTCTTCCTTTCCTACCGTGTCTCTCTGTCAAATAAATAAATACAATCTTTAAAAAAAAAAAAAAAGCAGAGTTACCATATGACCTCGTAATTCCACTCCTAGGAAAATACCCAAAAGAAATGGAAATACTTGCTCACACAGACATAAAAGAAGCTCATCACACAAGACCATATATTGAATGATCCTATTTATATGCAATGTCCAGAAGAGGTACATCTCTAGAGACAGAAAGTAAATTAATGATTGATTAGAACTTGGGGGGAGGAGAACAAAAGAGAACACAGAGTAACTACTAATGAGTACAGTTTCTTTGGGGCTGATGAAAATATTATTAAATTTACTGCAATGTTAGTTGTGTAACTCTATAAATATATTAAAACTATTAAATTACATAATTTAAATGAGAAAATGTATAGTTGTGAATTATATAAAAATATATTATCTACATGCTAAAATATGAAAAAAATCCAGCTGGGAAGGAATATATAGCAACAAATGAATGTGATATGCTACGAAGGACTGTAATAGACATACCTGCAAAGTGCTGAAGGATCACAGCAGAGGAAAACTCCAACTTATTTACTATGTCAATGACTCAGTTCTTCCTTACTGCCATGTGTCATTATGCATGTCCTGTCAGTGGACCTATGTGTGTATGTACGTACGTGTGCAAAACAGAGTGACCTCGCTAGACTTGGATCTATTTGGATCCTGGTGTTTCACAAAACCTCAATCACCCAGATAAATGTTTGTATTCATGGTTCAGCACAGGTTATCAGTAGGGGTGTACTGGAGGTAACTCATTTCAGTCCAAGAGAGCTGAATGGAGGCATCGCTTCCCAATTCCACATATACACTGGTACCCTCACACTGGCCACCTGGGAGGTTTATACCATGGAAATCAGCAAATGCTACAAATCAGCGCCCTCCCTCTTCTCCCCTCAACCCTTTAGCTTGCTGGTTATTAAACATTTGCCAGCATATTGCTAGGTTTAAAAGTTCTTTGGAAAGTGACTCACATAATATCACACTTGGGATTCAGATATATTCATAAATGCCTGGAAAATTGAAGGAGTCATTCAGAAGCCAAATTGCCTGAGGTCACTATTGAGTCTGAGAAAAAAAAAATGTCATAAGGAAGTACAGAATGTGGCATGATGAGCCCTCCTAGAAAAAGAAGGAGAGAATCAGGAAGAATCAAGTGTTCTGGGTAAAACTCAAAGGCACATCAGCACCGTGGAAGGAAACTAAAAGGTGCTATATACAAATTTCTGAAATGACTCAATGCTCCAGTAATCCTAGTATGGGTCCTTTACATGGGGGAGCTTTTTCAGAAAGACTGCCCATTACTCCAAGAGCAGCAGGAGCTGTGATGAATGGCAGGGATGTGCGACATGCTCTAGGAGGCCATCCATCAGCTGGAATGGAAGAGGCACTGAGCTGAGCATCAGGGCAGCAGGAGTGGCTGGTAGAGATGGTTCAGAAGGAGGAGACAGAACACAGGACAAGGTTTAGAGGAGCGTGGTGGCACTTGCATAAGCAGAAGCCAAAACAGCAGTGTGGCAGCGGAAGAACAGTAGAGAGGAGAAACCTTACCGAATGCATGAATCAACAAGTACTCCTCTTTCGAGTCCCTAATATACTTGAAGTTTAAGGAACTTTCAAAAATAATCTAAGCAACCAAGGTATATGAGTGTCTTCTGGGGAAGCAGCTGTTACCACAGTAAATTGATCATATATCATCTATCATAAAACTCATGCCATATGTCAGAATTATTTACTTTCCAATCCCTAACTCCACAATTTATTGTCAGCTCCTTAAGGCAGACTTTGTTCTATTCATCTTAGCTCCCATGGCAATCAGGGCACATTGTGAGCATTCCACGTTTGTTAGTAACGGTAAGGCTAACAATTAACTCAGTACGACACTATATAACATAGGCACTATTCAAAAATTTCACATCAAAGCATTTGCAACTTATGAGAAGGTATTAGTATTTCCCCATGTTAAAAATAAACTAAGGCACAGAAGAAGTAAATAGCTTGCTCAAGGTCATATATTCTCCAGATGGATACATCAATAGACAGATGATAGATAGATGATGGATGGATGGATGGATGGATGGATGGAAGGAAGGAAGGAAGGAAGGAAGGAAGGAAGGAAGGAAAGATATCATCATTCAGAGAATTTGGTTTACCTAAGTCCTGCCACTATTTCAAAATGTGCTCTAGGTTTTTCCAATGGAGGAATAGAAAGCTGTTAGTACTTCATAAAATCAACTTAGTGGATTCCAACCAGAATTTTATTTTTTGAAAGAACAGATCACAGTACATCACGTGCAGTAAATGTGAGTTGCTCTGTGAAACCTCTATCTCAGTGGTGTGTCAGTATGGGTATATGTTTGTGTAGGTGAGGTTGTAACATAAAATACAATTCCTACAATGGTGTGCTGTCAAAGACTGAGAAACCCTGACCTACGGGATATTATCCTAATAGAACTCTGTTTCTTAGTTTCCTCAAAACTATCATGAGCGTGCATTATTCGACAAAGTAGGTATTTTAGAAGACACTTAAATTCCAGGGTATAGGCTTGAAGTTTTCCTAATGTCATTAAAACATGAGGAAGAATAATTTGAACTAGTGAACCAAAATGCTATGTATGTAACACTATGAGTGATTTGTCTTTTCAGAAGAGACGTTATATTCATTATAACACACATATAATATTTTAATTTTTATTTTTTTTAATTCTCTCCACAAGACGGCTCTGTCCAAAATGCTGTGGCCCTGGAAAGAAATGAAAAGAAGAAACCACCCATAAGACTACCTCTGATGCATTACTGAAGTTATGATTGGATCATAGCACCACCTGCATTTCTATACAAAGAGTGAGATGATAAGAATGAATAATAATAAATGATTGAATGGCTCTCCTCTCTGGAGCAGTCTCCTAGTTCTGAGAAAAAGCCTCTTCTCCACCTCTACTTAAGAAAAGAGGAAATGCAGAACTGCTGAGACCTTTAGGGAAAAAAAAAGAAATTACCCGAGCAGAAAGGTGAAACCAAAGCCGGTATCTGACTATTATTTAATACCGTTTCGAATAAGAAATTATGTAATTACTATTATCCTCTATTTTTCTGAAACTTATTGCTTATTGTAAAAGGATGAAAATTAGGTATAGCTCAAAGAAAGGAAATCAAATCTTCTTTTTGCATGTTTCTTAAAAATCATATATATTTAAGTATTTTATAAATGATAAGCTTTATAAAATATTATTTATTTTGTTACCTAACTAGATATTATTTCCATGAGGTTTAAAGTGAGTACTACCTTTTTTAAAAAATTTCCTACCACAGGGGCACCTGGGTGGCTCAGTTGGTTAAGAACTGCCTTCGGCTCAGGTCATGATCCTGGAGACTCGGGATCAAGTCCCACATCGGGCTCCCTGCTCGGCGGGAAGCCTGCTTCTCCCTCTCTCACTCCCCCTGCTTGTGTTCCCCCTCTGGCTGTGTTTCTCTATATCAAATAAATAAATAAAATCTTTTAAAAAATTAAAAATTTCCTACCACAGCTAGAAATTCTCAAAAACGTGATTAATTTAATTAAATAGATTCCGGAAATAAGAAACGCCTTCTAGTGAAATGTGTTGAGTCTTGAAAGGCAGGAATCCACATATTAATTGCCTGTCTTGACTAAGAGTTTTGTGTCTGTTATCCCATTTAGTTTCATAGAAATACTATAAAATAAGAATTATTACCCTGGTTTTAGGAAAAGACAATGAAGTTACTTGGCTAGTAAACCACCATGCTGAGATTCACACTGAGGTCTCTATGATTGCAATGCCCATACTCACTCTTTATATTTAAGAGTACTTAAGCCATCACACCAAAGTGGGGAGATAAGTAGTACCACATACCATCACTTCACAATGCATAACCTAGGAATATTTTGCTCTCTTTTCAGAGGTGATATGTTATCGGAATGAGAGGGACTGATCCATAAATAGGAGACATTTAGGCACTGGAGTGACATTTTCTTTCATTATTTCATTTCATGTCATTTGCCACATGTTTGTCTCTAATCCCGTGCATGTTCCTGTACCTATGTAATATTCAGTGTGAAATTCTATGTCAGTATATTTAAACTTCCAAAAGTCAGTAGGTTCAGAGTTGTGATTCCCATAGCAACCATAATTCCACCCCTTTGTTTTTATATAGCATTTGTATAACTGGGGAAGTTGTTAAGTTTTATATCTTAATATAAATATGCAGTCATGTTGAGTGTCTTTTTATAGTTGCTGTGGGAACCACAATTTAGAATTTTCTTTGCATTTAAATTCCCAATCAGATTACTGCAATCATTGGCATTCCTCTAATTTTATTGAAGAAGTACAAATGGGAAAAAGGAATAGTAATTTTATTATAAATTCCCATAGTTTTTATTTTAGGATATTATTTAACTGCCAAAGGGAAATTAATTTTTAAAAAAACGAATGGAAAGAAACATGGCATAGTTTAAAATAAAATGGCAAAAGGAAAGAATACTATGATAAAGAAATATAAAGTAATTTTAAATATGTGCAATTGCCAAATATTTTGAAATGTTATCTTTCTTATTGGTCACAGAGCACTAGGTGTTAAAAATGCAAAGACCTATAAAGTTCTTAGATCTCTTTTTAAAATATTTACTTATTTATTTGAGATGGAGCATACATACTCTTGCACGCACATAGCGGAGAGGGACAGGAGGAGAGGGAGAGAGAGAATCCTCAAGCAAACTCCCTGCTGAGCATGGGGCCGGATGAGGGGCTTGATCCTAGGACCCGGAGACCATGACCTGAGCCAAAACCAAGAGTCAGTCGCTCAGCTGACTGAGCCACTCAGGCACCCACCCCCTTAGATCTCTTATTGGTGTGCACTTTACAAGTGAAGGGTGACATGAGTGTGTACTGGGTTGTATTGGCTGCACTGTGCATGTGCGTCTGTGTCTGTGATGCACTTCTCTTTGCACTCAAAGGAAAGTTTAATGAAATTAACCTTATAAACACACTGTATTTGCATATGATTCAGTATCCTTATAAGTCTTGTGGGACCATAACGTGAATGTGTGTTTAAAGTCCAGGTATTTTTTATTTAAATAAGAGCTTAAAAGTGCCTGACAAAGGAAAGAGTTTGTAGTGGGGACGGATATGCACACAAATGCAGTAACCAGACTTAACTCATAACATTTCCCTCCCCTAGAAATAGCCCCAGTTGGTTTTTGCAGCATTTCTAAAGCTCACAAACCGTGATTTAAAAACCATTGGTGTAGACATATTTCCTCAATAGAAAATAAGCCAACTATCATGACATGGTGATATATTTCCTTAGTGTTGACTAGATGGCATCTAGGAAGCCTTATAGGTGGTGATATTTATAATGACAGTTCCAGTTTTATTTTTCCAAAAAAAGGGGGGGTGGGAATTGATAGGAATGTTGCTGCCTCACAGTTGATGAAATTATTTTCTGCAATATAAAATCCTATCCTTTCACTATGAATTGCTTCTTGGGAAGTCTTCCTACCATATTAAACTGATGTTGTGGCATTGATGAAGTTAAAGAGAGACCAACAAAACAGAGCCTTCTGGTTTCCCAGGCAGGAAGAGGGCAAACCCCTCACTTCGGAAGACGAATCCACGTCAAGGCTATTCCTTAGGTTCCTAAGTCCCCAGACTGGACTTTTTTCTGGCAACTCAGAGCTGAATAAAGTAGCTGATTTATTCAGCCAAATCCATAGGAGATTAGGACATAAACCCGAATGCCAATTGATTAATATTTCATAAACAAATGAGTACCAAGTTGTCTGTATTACTTGTAAAAAGCTTTTGCGTTTTTCTATTCTCTCCATGTAAGTCAATCTTCTTGACAAGGCTAATCTTAATCAGGTGGTTGTTTGCAAAAACTGTTCATTGAAGGATCTGAATGACAAGTGTCTTCTCCATAAAATTATTTATGCCAAGACAGCTTAAAATTCAAAATGCTGGCAATGATTGCTTTAAGGGACCAGAGCAGACATTGCTAGACATTAGGACCCAAATTCCAGAACTAGTCATCACAGATCTCATCCTTTCCCCCCACAACCTTCAAGGATCCATACATACTGCCCTTAGAGGCACAATAATGTTTATTTAACACTCCAGAGACTACAAGAAAAGGATTAAACTGAGATCTTTTTATGTAATGATAACCCATATCCTATCTTATGAAATTCAGAGATGTAAATACCCTTTCCTATGACTCAACTAAACAAAATTCACAAATGACCATTTGACCCAATGAACGTAGTCAATGAACAGGAAAAAATTAAGTCTGTTTTGCAAAAGTTGACCCTGATATGTATGTAGTCATCATTCATAAAAAGTGTATGTTACCTTTTTATATATGCACACAAACATGGTTTTACACACATGTGTATGTGTGGCACAAGCTTTCTTTAATATGGTCTTTCTTCCCTCTCTTTACTTGGCTTCTCCATATTAACAACATACTACCTTTACTATTTGTATTACATTATCACCTTCACTATGTTCCCTAGCTCCATTTCATAACAAAGTAATTCTATTCTATTATATCTACTCCCATGGACAATCCTAAAACTGGAACTATCAATTTGGACTTTTGCTGCCTTTTGAGAATCTATAATAAAATGACTTTTGCCAGATTGATTTGAGACATGCTCTATCGCTTCTCTGACAACCTATGATCAAAGTTATAGTCCCGCCATAATCTCTGGGTGCTACAGGATCTCAAAGCAAGATTATCTGGTAGATTAAGAAAAACCCGACTGCCCTTCTGGTCCTCTACATCATGGTTAATGGCTTATATGCATGGTGTCAGCATTTCAAAGGAAAACAGTAAGTTATTTAAGTTTCCTATATTACAAAATCCAGGGATGCAGAGGAAAAATGCCCAAGGTAGAAGAAACTTTATTAAACTGATCCTACATTTTTGACATGGTTACTATTGCTATTTCCAAAAGATGGAAATATCCTTACTGTCAAACCGAGCAGGCTGCCACAGGGAGTGGTGGTCACTTTGAAGACTCTGCAGCGGAAGGATTATTTTATACAATTTATGAGAATTGTTGTTCTGAGGCAGGAGAAGTTATTGTCACCAAAGCACAGTCTGTCACAGATGGGGAATATTAGCCCGTGGAGGCAGCTTATCTGGGGGGAGCTTAGTTCAGAAAACAAACTTCTCCACTGTCATGTTTTTTCACATTCTATCTCGTAGCACAGTTTAAACAGTTTAAACAGATTGACAGACACAGAGAAAAATATTTTAATTCCAGGGAAGTTTAATAATAAAATCAAGGTAAAATCTCCATCAGTAAAACATCTACTGAAATAATAAGATGGATTTTGTCAAACAGAAACTCTATAGCTGTTTCCCACTTAACCTATATTTCTCTGTCATCCTTGTACTTGTATTTTTTATTCCTCCTTCACATTCAAATCCCAGGTGAGGAATAAAATTGAACTGAAAATTTGCATATTTAAATGAATGCTGTCAAATTTATTGGGACTGAGATCAACTGCAGATTATCAGAAAACTCTTGAGGGTGATAGGAGACAGTTCAAAATCAAAAAGTTTACTTCCTTTGCCATTTGCAACATTCTCCAGTCCAATATCCTAATTTTCTTCACTTTGTTTTCTCTATGGAACCTTTCCTTCTTCCACTGAGATCATTGGTGTCTCCTCAGTTAAGACCATGTTGTCTCAATTCTCAACAATCTCACCATTGCCCATTCTCACCCAATGATGAAAAAAAAAGTCATCAAAAGTAGAAGAAACCATCCAGATTCATTAACTTCACCAGAGACATCTCCTAGAGACTGTTTTCTAGTGCTCCGATTCATAACGTTTGAAATTTTTGACTCAGAGGCTCAGCTTCAACTCTGGCAGAGAAGAAATAAGCTGACATTTTACATAACCTGTGATTACACTCCCTTCTGCTACTTAAGGTAACCAGCACTTGACTGTGTGGTGCTGTCAGTACTTCCACTTTAGTTCTTGTGCATGTAATAAATATACCAACAACAAGTCTTTAATATTATCCATTTCCTTAGTCCTCAGTATGACTAAAAAGCTGATTACCTAACACGAACTGACAACTTCATTCATGCAGAATATATTTAAAGAGTTCATCTTGCCAAAACTATCTGAAGTATAGAACACATTAAAAGAAAGGAGGAGGGGGAGGATGACCTTCGCCTATGAGGTATTATAGTCTATAGTACTTGAAATGAATAAGAGTGACAAATCTGTATGTCTGATATATACAGGGAACAAGGAGGTAGGAAGGGATCTTCCACCTTTTATTAGCCTCTCCAATAGGAAGAAATGATCATTGAAGTGGTAAATTTTAGAACATTCATTGGACCTTCTTTTCTGCCTCTTCCTGTTGATATGCAAATG
>PITA01005354.1:84764-111852 GCA_004023965.1 Spilogale gracilis
GGGGGGGGGGGGGGGGGGGGGGGGGGGGGGGATCCACTTCCAGGCTCCCTCATATGGCTACTGCCAGAAGCCTCAGTTCCTATTCATATGGGTCACTCCAGAGGCCTACTCAACAACTGGTTTCCCTAAAGTGTTCTGAGATAGAGTATGACCAAAATGGGAGCCACAGTGTCTCCTACAATTTAATTTAGGAAGTTTCTCACCATCACTTCTGCTAGATTTACTGGTCATACAAACTAAACTTGGTACAATGTAGGAGGAAACTACACAACTTTATAAATCTCAGAAGGAGGGGCACCTGGGTGGCTCAGAGGGTTAAGCCTCTGCCTTCAGCTCAGGTCATGATCTCAGGGTCCTGGGATCGAGTCCCACATCAGGCTCCCTGCTCAGTGGGGAGCCTGCTTCCCCCTCGTTCTCTGCCTGCCTCTCTATTTATGATTTCTCTGTCAAATAAATAAATAAAACCTTTAAAAATAAGTAAATAAAACCTAAATAAATAAATAAATAAATCTCTGAAGGACGGTATCATAGAGGCCATCTTGAAGGCTGAGTACCCCAGTTCTGTGTTCTATTTAGTGTGCACTCCCTCTCTCTCTCTCTAATATATGTTTGCTCTTACTTCAAGTTCCTATTCCCTACAGTTCAATAACAAGGGTTTGGTTATGGGTTTAGAGGAAGGAGGTTGAAATTAGAGGTTAATCTACATGCTTTAAACCATTTCAACAATAACTAGGGATTCTCATTCTCATTTTCGTATATAGCTACCTTGATGGAAGGTTATTTATAGAACAGAATTGGGCAATTCTAGATCCTTTAGTTACAACTCATCATAGGATACCTGGGTGACTCATTCAGTTAAGTGTCTGCCTTCAGCTCATGTCATGATCCCAAAGTCTTGGGATCAAGTCCCACTTTGGGCTCCATGCTCCTTGCTCAGTGAAGGAGCCTCCTTCTTCCTCTGCCTGCAGCTCCTCTGCTTATGTGCTCTCTCTCTGACAAATAAAATCTTTTAAACAAAAAATTAAGTAAGTAAAATTCATCATAAACCATCAAAATTCTTGCCCTGCATTATGTACATACAGACATAGAGAAAAAGAGATCTATATCTATCTTTTTATATATTTATATCACATACACATATACATATTTTTTGAAATTTTATCCAATATTCATTGAGTCAATAAAATTGTTTGGATACCTACCATGTTTCAGCACTTTTTTAGATGCCTACAACAAAACAGTAAATAAACATACAAAAATTGGCCCTAATAGCTCATACATTCTAGTGGGGAAGAAAGAATCCACAAATCGATAAATCACATATTATGTTAGAAGATGAAAAGTCTTATGAAAGAATATAGCAGTAGAACGGAGATTATAAATTCTGGAATGAGGGAGGGGAGGTGTGATTTTTAAACAATGTAGTAAGGATAGGTCACATTTGAGCAAACACCTGAAGACAGGGAGAAAGAAAGCCATTGCACACATCTGGAGGAAAGGTTTTCCAGAAGGATACACCAAGTGGGTAGGGACATCTTACGTGCTTAAATGGAGTAGTGTAAGAAGCAATAAGAAGTAGTGGGAGGTAGTATCACATAAGTTACAACGGAACAAGTTTTAAGAGTCTTGTAGGCCATTGAATGTTGGCTTTTACTCTGGGTGAAACGGAGAGACACTGGTTTGTTTTAAGCACAGAGTAGATAAAAATTAATCCAACAAGGAGGAAAAGATAGTCCCTACATAGATAAGCACAGAGGTTTGTTTTAATCTTGTTTATGGCCAGTGCTATTTCCATGTCCAACTAACTGGTATGTAATCGTCAAGACTCCTCCCTCAATTTCACCCTTGTTTTACCCTTTAAAATTTGGCTAAGGCAGTATTAACTGGCTCTCTAGAGAAAGGAAGCCCTGAAATGTAACATGTGCAATTTCTGTGACATGTATCTGTGATATATATGATATATATATATGATATATACATGTACAAGTGATATATATGATATATACACGTGCATACATGGATTTTATATATATAGATGTGATACATATATACTTCCTGCATGCCTGATTGCAGGGATGGTTGTGCTTAACAACCCGGTCCTCGCATGTTAACAGATCGTCCTGGGAGCCTGAATGAAGCAGCTGCAACATGCCCTGTGGTCCACAGAGCAAACACCAAACACTGTGACTTTAGACATTACACAAATGTTTAACATACTAATGACAAAAATTATTGCTTCTGAGCACCTTTATGTGTCAAACACATAGCTCACCCTTTGTCAAGTATTTCCCCAAAAACCCTGCAATCACACAGAATAGTAGTCATTTTCTTCTCATTTTTCCCCATATTATAGATGAAAAAAGTGATGTTTCTGTAGGTAAAATAACTTTCCCAAGTTTACCAGCTAATAAGCAGCACAGTCATGATTTGAACCACAAACTGTTATGTCTTTTCTTTTTTAAAAATGTTATTTATTTATTTGACAGAGAGCACACATGCACAAGCCTGGGGAAGGGCAGGCAGAGGGAGAGGGAGAAGTAGGCTTCAGGCTGAGCAGGGATCCTGATGAGGGGCTCGATCCCAGACCCTGGGATCATGACCCGAGCGAGAAGAAGGCAGATGCTGCTTAGCCAACTGAGCCACCCAGGCGCCCCATGCCTTTTCCATAGTGCTGAATAAATGACTCTAACCTGAAATTCAAAATATCAAATGTCTACTATGTACTCATTGTATAAAATTTTCATCAGTGTGCAATTATTTACCGTAGAAATACAGCACTGCTATGAATTCAGAAACAGCATAGATGCATTTTTCGCCATGCTATGGATACACTGAGGTTCCGTTCCCTTTAAAAATTTTACCTTTTCTTAGAATAGCCAACACCACTATCTCCCCATTTCCTAAAGAAAGGCATTTAAGTCAACAGCACCACATCCACAATTCCATACCTTCACATTGCATTCTTAAAATTAGGCTCAAGCGCCAACTATCCCAGGAAACTTTTTCTCTGAGAAATCTTTCTCTTTCTGGCTCCCCTAAGAATAAAACAGATGCCCAAAGTTGTGTTTTCAAGTATCCTGTGAACATATATATAGCATCACACTAAAACATATAGCTACGTGGCAAATATTCATTTCATTTCTCTTTTCTTCCTTAGAACAAGAATTTTCTCTTTAAAGAAGGGTTTATGTCTTATTCAACTTTACATCTCTAGCACTTGCTATGAGATGCATATTTTTTTCTTTTTTTATTTGAATACATGAATGATTAAATAAGTGCATATAAGATTCAGGGCAAATATCATCATTTTACATTTGGCATTTCTATTTATTTAGATAATTCCATAATGTCGCAAATTTATGATAGCATTTCAGCTAACATATTTCAGAAACAAGAATAAAGGACTGGTTGGATGCTTGAGTTCTATAGTGATACTGCCTGAGTTCAGTTCAGTTTTGTTTTTACCCTTTACTAGTTGGAAATTTACTTCATCTTTCAAAGTTCTTTTCTTAACTGTAAAATGGAGATGATTTTTACAAGAATTAAATAAATTAATACATACAAAACACACAGAAGAAGCTTGGCAAACAGTCGGCTCCCAAATAAAAATTAATTATCACTTCACTGGTAAACATAAGGGTAAACATGAAATACACTAAGTTGATGAGAGCACAATTTGTGTCCATGGCCAGGGCAGTGGTTATGTTTTGTTTGTTTGTTTTGCTTAATAAGACATTATCATTTACGATAATGAACATAATCACAATTCCCACTACTGATTTTCACATAATATATAGATGACACCGAAACCTAACTTCCCACCCTTATAACAAGCTTCTCTAAGAAAGCTAGCAAGAATAATTTGATGCTGACCTCACATGAGTTTGTTCCCGTACTGTCTACTCTTCATCAGCATGGGAGATAAATGAGAATTGGCACTACGTTTTCAGCCCTGGGTTATGCCACAGTGAAATCCAAAATCGGCATAACATAAACAATCTGGGAAAAGGAGAAGGGACTAACTACTTCAATACAGAAAAATAAGCTGGCAGTGACCCACCATCTCTGACTTCTCACTGAAATTATTAGACTAATAGCTATTGTTAAACAAAAATCATGTTTCCTAAATTCTCTTACGTCTACTCCGTCCTTTGTTCCATCCATGTTAAACTTGGACTTAAAAATATAATTGTAAAGACCCTTTTAATAAATCCTATTCCCTCAACTGATAATGGATTGATTTCCTTATTTGTATAGATTAAACTCATTTTGTCCAACTTGGTTCTATTTCCACATGTTACATCAACAAGAAAACAGCCTTGGTATAGGATGCTATAGTCCTTTCTTTTACGTTCCTTAAGGAGATTCTATGTTTTCTTGTGAATCATGTTCCAGATTATGGTTATTGTGATGTATATTCACAATTCTTAAGGTTGCATACTATGCACAAAAATTTTTGTGAGCAGATTTTGTCAAATACTCACCAAAATTGGCTATGCCATAAGAACTGATCATTTGCTGAAAAATCCCTCAAAAATAATTCTGAAAATTGGCATCACAAAATCTATACCATTTTTCCTTTTGTAATGATGTATCTCTACACGAGCAACCCAGATTATTAACCCAACTCTGAAATTTTGGATGTTGTAACATTTTTGACATCTAGAAATATAGCTCAAATATAGTCACTGAGGCTTATTTATTTGTCCAAATATGCAGTTCTCAAGACCAGCTTTGATGGTGATTTATTATAAAATAATGACAAAATCAGGAGTATGAAAAAGCTCTGAGCTTTCACCCGAATATAATCTTCTTTTTCCTGACTTTACCACTTCAAACTCTAAAATATGCCATACTCTCCTGGTTCTTCTTATGCTCCTTTTATAAAAACATTTAAATAAAACATCAGATTGCTTTTTGCCTGACCTACAAGGCCCCAGGCCGATTAAACCCATTCCCTATTCCTTTACTACTCCTTTCAAAATTTGTGGTTTCAGCTCCTTTGTTAATGGCCAAATGAAAAAGGGAAAGTTTGCTTCCATTCACCTCTAGAAAAGGAGAATTGTTTACGGAGGAAAAAAAAAAAATGGGTTCTGCAATTCTCTAGCTTCACTGGAATGCTATAGTTAGGTCCACTTAAAACAAACAGTATCTAATAGAATTTAGCTTTATTGAGACCTGTTTTTAAATGGGCAAACGTATCTAAAAGGACACTGTCAGCACAGGACCCTGAAGAACACCCTGCCCTTTCTACTATCCCCAACACTGCGGCTTTGCATGGGATGTGTGCTGTCACATTAATAGAGGACATCAAGTCTAATGGAGACGTGCTGGGCTTCTGCAGAGTGTGAATTATTAACTCAGGTATATGGGAGAGTATTAAACAATCCTGCGAGGCAGAAGGCATTGTTTAATGCTCTGTTTGTATCTGATTCCTTGTTTTCATACACCGATGGAAACCAGGTAGGAATGCTAACAAGAAATTTCAAATAGATAAGAGAGAATTTGAAGCTGTTGTCATCAGTCCTAGCTTCTGTCAGTGCATGAAGTAAACAACTTCAAATGCATTAGGCAACAATGAGGGAGGCAAAGGACATGGCAGAGGCGGGTCAGCATCAACACTAGTCCTGCACTATCTTCACCAAAGCTCAATTAACTAAGCCTTACATTCAAGTGAGCCCGAGGTCCAGTTCATTCTCTTTTGTTTCTGTACCTCTTGATAGGGAATCTAAGAGCCTATTAGAGAACCTGGGCTAAAAAAAGAAAAAAGAAAAAAAAAGCACACACACACACACACACACACACACACACACACAAAAACTAGCTGATTTGTTATCACATCACTTTTCCATTGAAATACAGATTTCTCTATAAAGTGTCTCATTCTTATGGTAAAAATAGAGTCAATGAGAATAACAACACAGGAAAGAAAGTACTCCCTGGGGAAATTAGGGCCTATCTGGGTATTTTAATTGGAAAGTTGCTTAAAACAAAAATTCCTGAAAGTAAAACACATATCCAAATAGTTTAATCATTTCACCTTAAATCATAAAAAATGCACATGCAATTGCCAAGCTTCCTGTGTAGAACCAAGACTTTTTCCTTCTTCTTTTATAATCCTTTTATAATCATATCATATATGATTTTCAGGATCCAGGTTTTTTTTTAAGTGGAAGAAGGACTCAAAGGTGGTGTGAACAGCGCTTATAATGAGTAGAGCAACTATTCTAATCAACTATACTCATGCCCTACTAGTCATTAAATATTCTGAACATCATCTTTGTTTATAAAGCAATATGACTAAACAATTCTTCCAGATTTATAAGGTTTTTTCCCTCAAATACTTTATAACTTTTTCTACATTTAACAGAAGTTTTAGCAACTTACCTTTATTAACACTTCCTAAAAGCCACCTGCTTTCATAAAAGCAACTCTTTCTCTGTAAACTCCCAACTGATACATTTATGAAGTAGTCAATTAAGTAATGCAAGTACAATCATAGTACTACAACCAGAGAAAGTTTGAGGATTAACCACTGGCTCTTGGAGAGTATGGAATTAAACTTAGAAGTATGTACATATCCTAGAAAGTATTTACAAGATGCAGGCACTCAGTGAGTCACAGGCCATAATCAATATGTAAGAATATATTGGAACAGAAAGATGAGAAAACATCAATTAATCCAGAAGATCAATGACCTGGAATTAAGAGAGTATACACTCTATTGTTATACTAATAATTACAAAGACAAAATTATCTGCATTCTGTCATATCCCAGTGCATAATAAAAGTATATGTAATATAACTCAGCTGTAATAGAAAACTTGAAAAATGTGCTCAACTTGACCAAAAGTATTTGCTTAACTCAAAAGTACTTGACTCAAAAGTATTTGACTCAAAATATTTGCTTCATTCACATGGGGAAACAAAGTTACAATATGATTATGACATAAGACATACGATACAATAGTAAATCCCTACTGAACAATAAAGATGATACATTTCATGTGCATTGAAACATAAATAAGGTGGTTCTTCAAGTTAAGTGGGTTACATATATTCCCACCAAAGATGATGTGGGCTGTGGATATAGAGATCCAAAATAAAATGGCTGTTTGAGTAATCCTCAATGACATTTTTCAATATGTATTAGAAATACTGATAAATCAGAATACATCTGTGGTAGGAAGAATTTTAAGATGCACTTCCCCTCAAGATCCCAGCCCTAGAGGTAAGCACATTTTCATTCATTCAAATACTGATCTGAGTACTTTTCTGAAGACATTCTGTAGCTATAACTAATGTCTAAAATCAGTTGACCTTAAAGTTAGAGACAACTGTCCTATTTGGGTGGGCCAAATCTAAGCATAGGAACCCTTTAAAAGTGGAGAGTTTTCTCTGGTTGGGAGCAGAAGAGGAAATCAAAGACAGGCAAAAAGTACAACAAATGTTATTTTATAAAAGTCTGCTACGTTTCATTACTGGAGATGGGAGTTGCTTTTCTGAGGATACAACGCAGTACTGTGGGCTGCTTTATGGGTGGGCTAAGAACAAACCAACGGCGGCTTATGCATGCCTGGTCACACATGGCTTATGGTTGTGCACAGACATCAAATTACCTTCTGACTTCCAACTTTAGCAATGACTATTATCCATTTTTCTACATTCTATCGAAACCGCAGAAAATAAAGCTGAACCTAATAGCTGATAATGTATTCAGTCAGACTCCACAGAGTGGTGACTCTCAGAGTGTGTCCCCAGATGAGCAACATGAGCATGACCTGGGAACTTGTTAAAAATGCACACTCTAATGCTCTATCCCAGATCTACTAAATCAGAAACTCTGAGGGTCGGCCCAGAAATATGTGTTCTCTTAAGCATTCCAGGAATTCTGATGCAGTGATCAAGTCTGATAACTGCTGCTAAAAGGGCCCTATCATTGCTATGACCTCAATGCCTATTACTGGTCCAATCACACTGGGGACAGCATAAGCCTCATCTGCCTCTATGAGAATCTTGGTACATCCATTTTATGTCACACACATTCCTGTCCTTATAATCTTCTATAACACTGTGGGTTTTCTCTATATTGTAGACGTCATATTATTAATATTAACAATTACTTAATAATTAATATATTTTGAAGGTTGTTAAAAGTGCTGTTTTTGCAGAAGTCTACTACGTAATAATACAATTTAATAATCTGAAAAGCCAGAATATGTGATCACCCATGTGATTCCACAAATGTCCCATTCTGTTTTTCTGATATATATAAGCAGGCATATAGCTTTCGAGAGAACAATGGTAATACTCCCCCCAAATAAATCTGTGCATAAATAGCATGGGATTCCTAAAGCCTATTCACTTGTGCATTGACACAGATTTGTTGCTATACTTTTGCAAAGATGGAGACTATAATAATAAAATATACTCCAGCAGAACTTAAAGTAGCTCATATCACCCTAAGTGTCTTATGGACCCATTAATTATAAGGGGGCAAAAAAAAGGAAGATAAAATGCATAGGGAACATAAATGTTTAACCACCACATAGAGTTTGAATAATTAATGGAATGATACCCTTTAGTGCAGAGCCTCATATCTTTAAAATATAGGAGAATATGAGTGCACTATTTCAATATTTAAGCCAAAGTAAGTGCTGTAGTTTCTGCATGTGAACTATATGTCCGGGCAATGGATTGAACAAATGCTTCATAATAATAAAATGGCTTTTAAACATGAATTGGTCTCATAAGGTATAAGGATTTCCCTAACCCACACAATTTATTCAGAGTAAGATTAGCAAAGACAATTTTTGAAGCAATAATATTCATTACCTCCACATTTTATAATACTGCTAGTTTAGTGTATCTGAAGTATTCCAGTGTGTTTAGACTGAACTTTCATCACGTCTAAACAGCTTAACTGATAGTTACTTGATAACTCTTTTATGAAGCAGTTTTTTTAATAATGCTTTCATATTTCTGGTTTATGATGCCATTAAAGTCATCATTTGTCACATTAGTAATAGAGAGATTCTTAAAATATCCCTAGCAGCAATTCAGGATGGCTTTTAATGTCAGCATAAATTCCTGTATTACTAAACTAGCTATGTGAAATATTAACAGTGTTGTTTGCAATTTCAAAATATATATGACAACATAAGTATATAACGTACATCCCTCGTTTAGGGAAAACCAGTTAGAAACCTAAAGGAATGAAGCTAAAGTAGGTTGGCTTGGCCTTGTGATATGATTTAACAGCAAAGAAAAAAAAGTTCCTTTGGTTGTGGAATGGATCAGTGAAGTCTCTGCTATAGAATTATTTATCTCCATAGACTAAGCAATTTTAAATGGGGACAAAAGAGGGGGGATAATTCGAACCTGTCTAGAATTTTATTTCATAGTGAATCCATCTCAATTCAAACACTCTTGGATCTATATGTCCAATTTTTTTTTAAGTTAAAACACGGCATAGCCTGCCCCCCCCCACTCATATTACATCCCGATGGGGGAATTTTTCTAGAGGGCCATGGATGAGGCTCCAGGGCTCTAAAATTAGACTGGACCAGCTGTGCAGAGTTGGTTTGATGCCGCGGGCTTGTGTGCATATGTAACACCATCCTATCACACTGTCAGCTGCTCCATTCTTGGAAACAAATGGAGTATTAATGTCCAAGAACCCCGCTGTTGGGCTGCTTTGGAGAGACGGGCTTCACATGATGTATGGCTCTGCTCTGTGTCTGCAACATCAATGAAACAAGAGAAGGATTTTTTTTTCCTTCATCAGTGTGTGAGGACTACAGATCTGATCTTCTAAGAGGAGCTTCTCTTCACAGAGGTTTAGTTAGCTCAATGTAGGTACACAATGAAAAGCTATCTCAGGGGCCAAACCATGGCTTAAGCCTATGAGGTAAGACTATGTATGCAAAATGGAGACCTTAACAAAAAAGGACCATTTGCTATGACAATGCGTTACATTAGAACTCCACTCTCCTTTCCTGGACCACAGAGCACATTTTTTACTGTTCTTGGTGTTTCTTTTATTTAATCACACAGAGCATGGTAGTAATAAAATAAAAAGCACTGAAATAGAAATCAGAAAAGTCTTTTTTTTTAAGATTTTATTTATTTGAGAGAGTGAGTGAGAGAGAGCATGAGAGGGGAGAAGCTCAGAGGGAGAAGCTGACTCCCTGCGGAGCTGGGAAAGCCTGATATGGGACCCGATCCCGGGACTCCAGGATCATGACCTGAGCTGAAGGCAGTGGCTTAACCAACTGAGCCACCCAGATGCCCAGAAAAGTCTTATTTCTAAGCCCAGCCATGCCCCTCAGTATTGATGTACACTTGGCCAATCTTATAATTTTGCTGAATTCATTCTCCTTGTTTCTACGATTACTAATTATATGTTTTATTTACTGCAATTGGTTAAAAAAATATTGGGTGTACAAGATGTGTGAATACAGGGTTATTAATTAAACTATAGCAGATATTTTAAAATGTTAGTTTATTAATACAGTTATTTGGCCTTGAAATTATCTATTTATCAATTGTAACACTAATCCACATATTACAATTATTAAAACTTTTTTTCTTTTTAATCGTACCTTTGGACATGACAGGAAGAAAAGAAAAGAGTATCACGATCAAAATTTTTACGCCTGACTACACCAAATCATTCCTCTTTTGAAAAGAACTGTGGTTAAATAAACTGTTGACTGCTGGCACTGTGAATGGACTGGGAAATAATTTTGTTATTGAAGAAGTCATCTATCCACTGGAAATGTACCATATTCTCACTGGCATAAGTCCTTCTCTAGTTCAAATATTGACAAGGCCCATGGGGGGTAGCATTTTATGAAAAAGAGACCAAGTAACTTTGAGTAAAAGAAAATGGAGAACGGCCATCATGATTCCCCACCCATCCGCACTAGTGAGGGCTCTCTAGAGAAAGAGATTGATTATAGAGGCTGATAAATCCCAAGATCTGCAATGGGCAAACAGAAAAACCAGGAGCTGAAGATGTAAATTCTATTCTAAAAGCTTTCTGGCTCAAGACTTAAGAAAAACCTGTTTCAGTCTGAGTCTGAAGGCTGGGGGAAAAAAGCAAGATCCCATGTTCAGACAGGTAGAAGGAGTTCCCTCTTATGTGTGGGTGGGTCAGCCTTTTTATTCTATGGACCAGATGAAGCCCACTAATCTGCTTTACTCAGTTTACTGACTCAAATGTCAATCTCTTCCAGGTACCCTAAAGGACATTCCCAGAATAAAACATGGCCAAATATCTGGGCACCCAGTGGCCCAGTCAAGTTGTCCCATAAAATTAACCATAATATCATCAAAAGCTCAAATGAACAGGAAATGCCTCATTACATCCTAAAACTCCTTGGTAGTCTCATACTTAACACCCAAAGTAGAGTGAGGTCAGTTTGACTAATCAAGGTGATTTAAGACCTAGTTAACTGTATTCCAAAGTACTAAAATTGGGGCCAAATGAATGGCTTAAGCTTCACAGCCCAGAACAAAAATCTCTGTTGGAATAGTGAACAGGTGGAAGGTCTTTGAGCTACATCTGTCTCCAATGGCCCTGAACCTTGTAAGCCATGCTTAACTGTGAATCTTGTACCAGCTCCCCTCTCCCTGCATCCCACCCTCATAATCCTTGGAGGTTACAATAAGTGTTTTGAGGGCTACTAGACAACACAGCCTCAATGCACATTTTATTCCACATACTTAGCACATTACAGACTCTATTTTCTCGGGAATATAAGAGGTATTCCTATGTAATTAGTATTAGTATGAGTTATTATTTAATTTATTTTTTATAATTATAAAATTATAAAAATTAAATTATTAAATTAATTAATCATTCTTACAGGAAGACTTGTTTTTAGTTTAATGATTCTTATTAGCTATTACAATAAAACTTCATTATATGCCACTCAAAAAGCAACAATTTAACTAAAGTTGTTCTTTTTCTTTTTTAAAGATTTTATTTATTTATTTGACAGAGAGAGAGAAAGAGAGATCACAAGTAGGCAGAGAGAGAGAGAGAGAAAAGGAAGCAGGCTCCCCGCTGAGCAGAGCCTGATGTGGGCCTCGATCCCAGGACCCTGAGATCATGACCTGAGCTGAAGGCAGAGGCTTTAACCCACTGAGCCACCCAGGCACCCTAAAGTTATTCTTATTGACTATCATACTGAAAATCTAATTCTGAGATTTTAACAACTGTATTATTTAGTGAGCTACATAAAGAAAACTGTCATACATAGTAAATACTTAAACTTACCTTTAACTTCTGACTAATAAAAAATGAAACCAATAGAGATGAATCACAGGTAACAAATGCAGACATGTATGTATGTATGTATGTATGTATGTATGTATGTATGTGTGTGTGTGTGTGTGTATTCTACTCAGTAAAAATGGTAAGAACGTTTGCTATCTTCATAAAAGGAAATAACAGCATTCCCACTGTGCATATTTATAAACAGCAGTAAAATTGAGTAAATTTTTAAAAATTGTAATGTGTATAGTTTTCTACTGCTTATATACCAAATTATAACAAATTTAGTAACTTAATAAAGTCGACTGTCTTATAGTTCTCCAGGCCAGAATTCTGACATGGTTCTCACTGAGCTAAAATCAAGGGGATGGCAGGGCTGTGTTCAGTTCCTGAGCCTCTGGAAAAGAACCTGTTTCTTTGTCTTTTCCGGTTCACCGACCTGCCTGTTTCCCTAGGTTTGTTACCCTTTCACCCATCTTCAATGCAAGTAGTATGGCATCTCCCTGTCCCTTCTTCCATCCTCACATTCTGTCTAACCATTGTTGGGGAAGGCTCTCTACTTTGAAGGACTCATATGATTAGATGGAGCCCACTGAGATAAGCCAAGATAATCCAAAATAATCCAAGAGAACCCTCCATGTCAAGGTCCTTCACCTTAATCACATCTGCAAAGTCCTTTTTGCCATGCAAGACAACATACAGGATGCATGGATTAAGATATGGACACCTCTGAGGGCCATTATTCTGCCTAACATATGTTATAAAATTACTTTAGAAAAACGTGTTAATAGACAAACCTCTTATGTGGTTTGTTTTTGTATTTTTCTTTTCAGCAAAGAAATCTGCACAACATTAGCTCCTTCATTTGGGAAAAACAGAAAATGCTTTCATATGAGAACATGGAACTAAGAACATATTCAAAGAAAAACAGTTATAGCATTAACCATATATCCTAATGAATAGCCCTTCTTACTTACTAATAAAGCAGTCTGTATTATAACTGAAATCAATTTGTCTTCATTTTTAAAATATTTTCTGCACAGTTGTGGCTTGATAATTAAAACATTGTGTCCAGGAACCATCTCCTTCTAACTCAGAGTCATTATTGTCTAGTGAAGTCATTAACTTGGATTAATTAGGTAAGAGTGGTATAATAATCTGTGGATGACTTCCAGCTCTTAGGAGAGCATTGAGAAACTATTTCTGTTATCTTTAGAGTAACATATAAATTTAAGCTCCATTAAATCAGGTGCTGTATCTCCTTTGGTTCACTTCTAGGGCAGTACCCATCACACAGTCAATGGTGAGTAAATACTTTTGAAGGAACAGTGAAAAATTAAATGATTCAGTATACTGACTCATTAAAATCTAAGTATTAAAGTGTAAAGTACTAAAGTGTAAAAGAACCAGGGCGCCTAGGTGGCTCAGCTGTCACGTGTCTGCTTTCTGCTCAGGTCATGATCCTGGAGAACCGGGATCAAGCCCCGCATCGGGCGTCCTGCTCGGCCGGAAGCCTGCTTCTCCCTCTCTCACTCCCCCTGTTTATGTTCCCTCTCTAGCTATGTTCCTCCCTGTCAAATAAATGAATAAAATCTTTAAAGAATAAAAAAGGGGTAAGAGGACCTAGAAAAAGTTAAGAATAAAGGTAAGTTATAATTTGAATTTTACATTAGATCAATTTGCAGAGACTAATGGTGATTTTCCATATCATTCCTTAACTAAAAGCATGATAGTCAGTTGAATGAGTTACAAAATGTTCTATATATACAATGGAATATTATACAATCTTATTAAAGGGATGATGTGCTTTGAAGATGGAGGGAAGGAGCCATAAGCCAAAAATACAAGCAACCATGAGAAGCCAAAAACTCAGATAAACATATTCTCCCCCAAAGCCTCCAGTCTTGACAACACCTTAATTTCGGAATTCTGCCTTCCAGAACTGTAAAAGAATAAATTCATGTTGTTGTAAGCCCATCAGCTTGTGGTGATCTGTTACACTATCAATAGGAAACTAACACAAAAATCAGGGAAAGACTGAGGAAGTGTTCCAAGTGAAGGAGACTATGGAGTCAGGATAAAGCAGTTTGTGAAAAGAACTAAATCCTTTTACTGAAAGGACAAACCATTACAAAAGTTGAATGGTATCTAGGGATTATGGTTAATGTGAATTTATTTTTATCACAGCTTACTGTAGTTATATAGAAGAATGGTCTTGTTTGTAGGAAATATATAGTAAAGTTTTTGTGAGTAATGAAGGCAGCAGGTTGACAACATTGAAAGGGCTCAAAAAAATAGACTTTTCTTTAGTAACTGTTTCTTTATAATTGTTTATTATGTTATATTAGTCACCATACAGTACATCATTAGTTTTTGATGTAGTGTTCCATGATTCATTGTTTGCATACAATGCCCAGTGCTCCATGCAATCTGTGCCCTCCTTAATACCCATCACCGAACTCACCCATCCTCCTGCCAAAACCCTCAGTTTGATCCCCGGAGTTCATTGTCTCTCATGGTTCATCTCCCTCTCTGATTCCTCCTGCTTTCATTTTTCCCTTTCTTGTCCTAATGTCCTCCATGCTATTTCTTATGTTCCACAAATAAGTGGAATCATATGCTAATTGTCTTTCTCTGCTTGATTTATTTCACTTAGCATAATCTCCTCCAGTTTCATCCATGTTGATGCAAATATTGGGTATTCATCCTTTCTGATGGCTGAGTAATATTCCATTGTGTATACGGACCATATCTTTATCCATTCATCTGTTGAAGGGCATTCTCGGCTCCTTCCAGTTTGGCTATTGTGGACATTGCTGCTATGAACACTGGGGTGTATATGGCCCTTCTTTCACTACATCTGTATCAATACCCAGTAGTGCAACTGACGGGTCATAAGGTAGCTCTATTTTTAACTTTTTGAGGAACCTCCACCTCGTTTTCCAAAGTGGCTATACCAACTTGCATTCCTACCAACAGTGCAAGAGGGTCTCCTTTCTGCACAACCTCTCTGAAATAGGGAATAGAGGAAATAGGGGAGAGTATCATGAAAGTTCACATCTGTCTTACATAGGTTCACACAGGTGTGTAGGTCAGAAGTTTATAGGGAGTGCTTTCTGAATCACCTGTAAGAAAGTGAGAAAGCAGAATTGAGGAGAAGGAGAATCTCAACACAGACATGGCAAGCACCATGACATTTACTGTTATGTGGTGCTCTGGACCTGGGATAGTTCTTAAGAGGTGCCCTGAATTGAGTCCAGGGGTTTCCATTCAAACCACTTATAAGAAATCTTATTCTCTCTCCATCTCTCTTTCAACTTCCACATCAAGTACTCACTGGTGAAACCTTGGATGGCTCAGCTCCCTTCCACCAGAAGCAATCTGTACAAACCATCAGCAGCCAAGACTCTCAGCAGTGAGGGAATGCCTGGAACAGCCCTCGGGGGGAAGCCAGTCAGTGTTCCATAGCATTGTCTACAACATCTAAGGGAAATTCAGTGTCCTTTAATGAGAAAATAAGCAAAGGGGATATCATGTAATATTTCTGGAGTCCACAGGTGATCCAGCACCCTCCCCAAGGTCAGCCCAAAAATTGAGGCTAAAGAGGATCATACAACTCAACTCAGACAGGCTGAGAGAAAGTCTAAGAAAGCCGGCCCAAAGCTGCACTGCCCTCTCCTATATATAGTTGGGAGATATGTGAGGGTAGACTCACAGAATTTTGCCCTATGACATAAATGAAGTAGTTGAGGCTTTGGGGAGCCCCCAAAATGAACAGTTTGGAGGATAACATAAACAAATGATGAACCAGAAGAGGACTGAGGTCAGAATAAAAAGCCAGAACTGGGAGAGACCTAATGACCAGAAAGCATGTCCAAGACTAATGACCTTAGTCAATGGTGGGTACTGGGTGCCCAAAAGGATGATTCAGGCTCAGTCATACTCAGCAAGGATAAGCACTGGCAGGCCATGGTCAAGACCATAGCATCTACACTACACAGAAGACTAGCTGAAAGCCAGAGACAGACCCCAGATCAAAAGCTTACCGATACCTACTAATGCCATGTGGATGGCTATTGTTAAAGTCCTTCAGGTTTGAGTAATTCACTCATTCTCTCAGCAAATAAGGAGTACCAGTTTTATGCTCTTGGAATACATCAATGAGCAAAACTTATTTTTAAAAAACTGTTCTCATGGAGCTTATATTCTATTGAAGAGAAATAAATGATAAATTAAGTAGATGAACTCTGTATATTTTGAAGACAGGACTAAGAATTTACTGATGAATTGGATGTGGAGTGTGTCAAAAAGACAGATTAAGACTTAACACCAACACACACAAAGAATGATTTAATATAAAATAATGATGCTCGGTAATCAAAATAAATGAACTCCTTTTTTAAATAAATGAACTCTTTATACAACATGGACGAATCTCAAATAATTGTGTATAGTGAAAGAATCCAGAGAAAAAGAGACCATACTCCATAATTCCATTTTTATAAAATTCTAGAAAATGCAAATAGTCTAGAGTGACAGAAAGCAGACTCATAGTTGTCTGGGGATGGGGGAGAGGTAAGGAAGGAGCAATTACAGGGAAGTTTTTAGAGGTGATGGACATATCCACTAGCTTGCTTATAGTGATGGCTTCGCGGGACTGATACTTGGTTTTACGTGTCAACTTGACTGGGCAATAGGGTGTCCAGATATCTGATGAAACATTATTCTGGGTGCTTCTGGATGATGTTCACATTGGAAGTGGAAGACTGAGTATTGCAAAATGACCTCTCCAATGTGGGTAGACCTCATCCAATCCATTGTAGGTCTCAACAGAACAAATAGGCTGAGTAGCAGAGAATTTGCTCTGACTGCCTATTTTTGAGCTGCATCAATGTTCTCCTGCCTTCAAAATTGGGCTCAGACAGGAACTATATTATTGCTTCTCCTGGGTCTCCAGCTTGCTAACTGTAGATTTTGGGACTTCTCAGCCTCCATAATCAGGTTAACCAATTCCTTATAATAAATCCATCTACCCTCCCTCTTCCTGCCTATCTCCTCTCTCTCTCCCTTCTTCTCTCTCTCTCTCTCTATCTGTCTATCTATCTATCTCTCTGTTTTGTATCTTTTTCTGTAAGTCTCTTAGGATCCTATGTAGAAGCTGTTCTCATCAAATACCAAACGGTTAAGTCCATTTACTGGTCCATCTACAAATTTAGTTTCATATTCTACTTAACAATTTAAATAGACTGAAATATTTCATATATATATATATCTCCTTATCCTATTGGTTCTGTTTCTCTGGAGAACTGAGACTAATATAACAGGTATATACATATGTCAAAATTTATCTATATATATATACTTTAAATGTGTGCAGTTTTAAGGAACTAAAAGCATAGACTTTTTAATTACCAAGATGGGAAAGACTACCAATGGAACAACTCATGAAGAAGGGTTCAGCTTGGAATAAAAAGAAAAAAAAATTCTATTCCCTTTATCCTCTATGCAGTCTACTCAAAGTGGTTCACTTTTGCCCTCAGATATGTGTGGGTTTTCTATACTGACCAATTTTCCAACTCTCAGGACACCAACTTTATATTCTACAATTCCATATGAGACTGACTACCAAGAATTGGCACAGACGCCACAAGCAGAGGGCTCATTCCCACAGGACTGCCACCTATTTCAAAGGTTAATCACAAGTGGTGGGTCTCAGGTTACCTACACTTCTGTCTGCTTTAGCTACAAACCTAGGGTGCCCACAATCCCCTCCTCAAGTGTGATAATTTGCTATAATAGCTCACAAAGTTCAGGAAAACATTTATGTTTACCAGTTTATTATATAATAAAGGATATAGCTAAACAGCCATATAAAGAGATACATAGGGGAGTTCCAGTAGGGTCCCAAGCACAGGAGCTTCTGTCCCTGTAGAACTGGGGTACACTACCCTCCTGGCCTGTGAATGTGTTCATCAATCTAAAAATTGCTCTTCAAACCCCATTCTTTAGGGATCTTATGAAGGTTTCATCATGTAGGTATAATTAATTATTAAGTCAACTTCCTCACTCAGCTCCCTAAAGGATGGGGAATGGAGCTGTAAGTTCTAAGCTTCTAATCATGGCTTGGTCTTTCTGGTTAGCAGTCCCATACAAGAGTCTACCACGTATCAGCTCATTAGAGCAATAAATATTCCTATCATCTAACAAATTCCAAGGGATTTAGGAACTCTCTGTCAGGAATTATTTTGTTCCAATATTAGAACAAAATAAGCTCCTAGCAGTAGTTGCTTAGTAAATTACAAAGATTTTAGGAGTTCTGACCAGGAGCCAGGGACAAAAACCAAAATACATATTTCTTAATACACCACAATATCCTAGATACATGCTATCTATCTTAGAGATATCTACCAAACAACCTAGTGAATTATTTTGTTGGGAACTGTGTATTCGAGTCCAGAGTTTAGGACTGAGTTCAGAATTTGGAGATCATGGGTCTGAATAACATCCCCAAGTAAATTACTCTGCTTAAAGAACAGAAGTCTGAGAACTGAGAATTCTTTTGTTTACAGATTGAGGAAAGAAGTAAAAAGCAAAGACATTCAAAAGTATGGTCAATGAGGGCAAAAAAAGCCAGGAGAATGTGCTCTAGGCCACTGAAAGAAAATGCTTCAAATATAAGAGTGATCTAAATGGATGATGGCAAAAAAAATTGACTATTAGATTTAACAAAGAAGGGGCCACCATTAAGAGCAATTTTTTTAGGGTGAGGCAGGGCAAATATTGTGACTGGTATGTATTAAAGAGAATGAGGAGGGAGAAACGGAAGACAGAAAGTGTTGATGACTTTTTCTTTGGGGATTTAATACAAAATAGGATAAAGAAATGAGTAGCTAGCCAGAGATTGATATGGGGCAAAAAAAAAATATTTTCTTTTAATATGGGAGCAACATACTCAGTGCTGACGGAAATGATGCAGTAAAGAGAAAAACATAATGAAGGAGAGATGGAAGGAATTTCAAGTGATGTATTTAGAATAGGTGAAGGGAGATGGGATTTAGTGGACAAAGACATGGATTAATCTTAGAGAGGAATACAGTGAGTCCACACACAGTAATAGTAAGGAGGCTGGAATAGGTGGGCAAAGATACAAAGTTCGTGACCAATGGGGTGGGAGAATCTGTGGAAGTTCTCTTTCGATTGCCCCTATTTTCTTCTAGAAAACTAAGAAAACAGTGTCCTCAGATGAGAGTGACACATGAGAGGAGGTGCTGAGATTTAAACAGAGAAGAGAGTGTGGCATGGTCATTAACTGACATGAACAAATCAGAACAAGCATCGTGATTTCTGGGCAGTACAATGGGCCTAAGTGAGATTAGTGGCCACAACTCGAAGTCTTGACAGCATGGCTATGTAGTCCCCCCTAGTAAAATCTGGCTGCGCTAATGTAGACATAGAGTAGTCAGATGGTTATATTTAAAAAGTCTGGTGTTTTGCCAGATAAGTACCACACACCATGCAAGGGCAAAACACTTGAGAATGTAGCCAAAGGAGAAACTGAAATGAAAGATCATGAAACTAAAAGAGTATAAGAAAGTAACTGAAGATCAGCCAGTGAGTGAGGGATGATGAGGATGAAACTGAAATAAAAATTATATATTTTGATGAAGTGGAAAACCTATTAGAGTGGAGTGAACCAAAAAGAGAGGGTGTGGTAATCAGAGATAACATATTTGAAGCTGAGGTTCTGGACAAGTTGGGAGTTATCAGTATGACAAGCTCCAGCATCTGCCATGGGGTTGGTTAGTTAATGAGATGGAATAGAGCACAAGAGCCATTACTGAAGAACAGGTAAATAAACTGAAGGAGTAAGATGTGAAGAGAATATACAAGGACATTGAAATTAGCAACAATTATGCAGAAGTAATAGTGGAGACAGCGATCATGAAACCCATCAAATCTTCAATATGATCAGAAATGTCTTGCAAATCAATAGATGACTACAACAAAGCATGGTGACAGTAGTATAATCTAATAACACGAGGTTGTGAAACTGTGTCTTTTTAGGTGGAAGAGAGGAAGGATGGTCCAGAAGTGAGGATAAGGATATAGGTTTCCTTTGCTTATATTGGTCCAGTAAAATGAAAGGAGATGAAGAGAAAAAACCCTCCACTGCAGATCGTTTGCAAAGAACAATGTCATCTAGGAAGAGTCCGTTTCATATAGAGAAGAGGATAAACAAACAAAGCAATATTCAGGTGAGATACTGAGTATACAATGGATTTTGATGAGAAGAATTTGAGCTCTAGAGACACAGCAGAAATGTTTCAGGATTTGAGGAGAGGTAAGAAATGCTATGAGAGAGAGCACATAATGAGTCATATGTGGACAACAGTCTGTGGTGTAAAATTGTTCTCAGTGACATGTTCTTATGGAGACTGGTACAAACAAGGGTATTAATTTGGTTTCAGGAGAGAAGAGCAAGTCAAGAAGTATCAGTGGGAAAGAAGAGCTATGAGGAAGGCCTCTTCTGTTACCAGTGAAGGGGGTATTTGTAAGCAGGGGGAGATGCAGACTTCCAAGAGTGTGTTGGAAGGAAGGAAGGAAGGAAGGAAGGAAGGAAGGAAGGAAGGAAGGAAGGAAGGAAGGAAGGGTGACAGAGAGAGAGAAAAGGAGGGAGGGAGGGTAGGAGGGAAGAAGAAAGGATTAAAGAAAATAGAGAGAGCTCAAATTTTGAACTGACTGAATACTTATCTGAAAGTGCCTTATAAAGCAGGAAAAATGAAATTACCTTCATAATTTTTAAATTTACATTTTATTTGGTCAACCATGGAAATGAGAGCACATGAAAAGTTTATTTCAGCTATAATATAATATAGAATGTTTCTTCTTTTAATGAACACATGAAAAGCAATGAAAGCATTTTCATCGTATCACATGTGGGGACTCATGCAAGATTCCTAAAATTCTGTTTGCAACAAATATCTGCATATACCTTGGTTATGGACCTTGACAAGAACAGAAACGGGTATGTGTTAGAAGATGCTGCACTGGTAGTTAGATACATCAATTTTAAAGAAAAGTATGGGCTGAAAACGAAAATTTTGATGTCCCTGGAATAGAGACAGAGATAAAAAGATAGATACAGATATAGCTACAGATATAGATGTAGTCTTAAGGAAATTGAAATAGTGCAAAGACTGCGTATATATAGAAAAGAAAGAAGACCAGGTTCTCAGCCTAAGGCATAGTCAGGGATCCGGTAATACACTTACTGCTCAGTGGTGAAAGACTTACCTGTTGATCATGCTACTTCCTGGCTCTGCAATGAGGTACAGAGGGGATATAGAAAGCGAGGGGAAAAAAGAGAGAGGGAGAGAGAATCTAAGTGCTATGCTCAAATATTACACAGATATTAAACATAAGGTTCTGCAGGGAAAATAATCAGCATGAGAAAATGTTCCTATCAAAATGTGAAGATATATATTAAGTGACTAGAGCAGGTTAAGAAGGATACATGCATTATGATCATGAGCATGAGTTGGAGTATGTATATATAAATATTATGACTTAGACACGTTTAAATCAAATGTACTGAAAACCAAATCTTAATTTTGCTATGGGGAATCAATTCCTTTGTGAATTCTCATTCTTTAACAGTATCAGAAAAACTGGGTGCCTGGATGGCTCAGTTGGTTGGGCGACTGCCTTTGGCTCAAGTCATGATCCTGGGTATTCCTGGATCAAGTCCCGCATCATGATCCCTACTCTGCAGGGAATCTGCTTCTCCCTCTGACCCTCTCCCCTCTCATGATCTCTCTCACTCTCTTTCTCTCTCAAATAAATAAATAAAATCTTTAAAAAAAAAGTAGCATAAAAATTAAAGGATGTTGTATCCTGACATTTTAGCCATTTCTAACTTAAAATTTTGTCTATTTCAGGGGCACCTGGGTGGCTCCGTTGTTAAGTGGCTGCCTTAGGCTCAGGTCACTGAGCCTGGAGTCCTAGGATTGAGCCCAGCAAGAGCAGGAAGGCTGCTTCTCCCTCTCTCACTCCCCCTGCTTGTGTCCCCTCTCTAGCTATTCTTCTGTCAAATAAATAAATAAAATCTTTTTTGAAAATTAAAAAAAATAAAATTTTGTCTATTTCAAATAAATATTTATTACAACTCAAGTATTAACATTTTCCCAGTCATTACTTGGCAATCCTTCTTGAATATTTCCCCCATTGCCAATTCTACCGGGATTTTTTTTTTCCTGACATATAACATATAATTTTAATAATCAAAAGAAATTTGCAAAATTCTAATGGAGATTAAACAAGGTGATGTGTTAACATTTTAGAAAACCATAATGTACGCTATAAATATATTCTCATACTTTCAGCTCACTGGGATGCACTCAACAATTGTTTCGATTTCTGGTTACATCTTAAAACACTGCGATAACGAATCCTGCACATGTTTGAGTCCATGTGTGAAAATCTGCTTACTGAAGAAAAGCTCATCTCTCTATGTACAATCAATCAGAAAAATGTGGAACTTCTCTCTAGGAACGTTGTATTAGAAATCCTCTGGAGAAGAGACAGGGCAGTATGTGTAGTTTGAAAATGATTATAAGATAATACTGATATATGCCTCATCTCCCCTACCCACCCAGATTATGAATCACTTCTCCCTGCTATCTATATTGTATTATAGCAAATTAAGTCACCAGAAAGAAACATGATTGAACTGTATTACCTCAGTCCCTGTAGAAGTGTCTTTACTACTATGATTTCATTTTATGTCAGTGTTTGCTCTAATAAGGAGCCATAGAGATATTTCTGCATCTGCTGTAAAACTACTAAATATATTGCCCATGACTTTCTTCAATGTCCTTTATTATAAAAGTACAAATGGTAGAATTTAATGCCAAAGACGTTTATTTCTGAAGAGTCAGTCTTATTTTTTATCAGACATTAATAGATAGATAAACTGTCATCTTTCCTTCTTTGGCTTTCAGGAAACAGATTAAATTTCAGGCTTAATTATGAAAATGTCTCACAATTCCCTTTCCTCACTTTCTGTATGTTTCCTCATATCTTTAACATCATTTTTAATCTTTTAGCTTCATTTAGCTAAGTAATACTATATGCATTTTAAGATAAATTTGAAGTAGATGAAATATAATTATTCTAAAAAGATGAGAAGATTGAGGTACAGAAAATCTCAAATAGGTAAAGTAAGGGGAACAAAAATAGGGCTTGGATTAGGGCAACAGTAGATTAGAGGCCACTTAAAGAGTCAGACAGGGATGAGGGCTGGACTTCTATCAATAAAGCATAATGAGGAATATAGAAGAGAAGATGAGCAGAGGGGTAGACAAGGTGGGAGTGACAGAACATTTTGATTCAGCAACCTAAGCAACTCCTGATAAACTGTGAATGAAAGCAGAGAATGCAAAAGGAGAGTAAACTTAAAAACGACTGAAATTTTCCCAGAGAGAAAAGTGATTTTAGCAAAGTGTGGTTGTCCTGTGAAATTCGTCATGTTGCACACAATGTCTGTTGGAGGAACTCAAATGCGAGTTACTTCTTAGTTGAATCCTACCATGCCATCAGACCAATAGAAAGTATCTTTATAAAAGTCCATTTAGAGAACTTAGAAATGTATAGAAAGGAAACAAAGAAGTTACTAGAAATTGGTCTATTCTTTTTTAAATCCTGGAATAATTTCTATCATTAGACACACTACAAAAGCCGCTGATACTATAGTTTCTTTTGGGTTGACCTAATAGTTCTGAGTTTGGCAGATCCCTCTGACCATCCTCAAGGAGGCTTGTCTGTCCGCAATACCTGTGGTCTGAATATGAAAAGAGGCTCCTCTGTCAATTGGCCATTAGTTAATTCCAGTAAACTCTATCTTCCCATAGAAGTGGTGACAGCATTAGAAGTGACAGATATGCAGAGTTCACATCTCCTGAACTCCTGGTAATGACCTCCGAAATACTATGAAGGCTTCAGGCAATGCTCCAGTAATTAATATAGTGACAATAAACTCTCATCACTTTACCATGCTTATTTTGGACACAGTGTCTAGTTTCAAATAATCTCAGTGTCCTTTCTTATCCCTCCAGAGCACCAAGAGTCCTTAAAGCATTATACTACATATTTTAGTGAGTTTTCTTTTGCATGACAGATGAAACTTCATAGAGTAATATGCTGCTAAAATTATTTATTTATATAGTATGCCTTAAGAAAAAGAAAGTTTGTTTTCTCTCCCAGATCACTGGAAAAGAGGAAACCAGGGCAAAATGCACAATATATATTCAGAAATTGCCTGTCCCAAAAGGAAGGAAGGAAGGAAGGAAGGAAGGAAGGAAGGAAGGAAGGAAGGAAAGAAGGAAGGAAGGAAAAAAGAAAAGTGTGGCAAGGAAGGAAGGAAGGAAGGAGAAATTACTTATCTCTTATTTTTATTTTAAAAATGACAAGTTTTCAAGATGGCAGGGGCATTGTCTTTTGTAGGGTGTTGTTTGGATAGTTTCTACTGTTTGTAAATAAAAGCCAAAAAGGAAAGCGGCAGTGCTAGAACATAAATATTTATTTGACAACCACAAAACTAACATGCTAAATAGATCTCATAATCTTATGTACATGTATACCTTGTTTTGTTTTAAAGTTTGGCAGAACTATTGTTGCAATTACAGAATGCAGAAATAACTCAATGAAACTGCATAGGAAACCCTTATTCAACACTTTGCTTTGCTCTCCCCTTTCTTTTAGTAAATCTGACGTTATAAGCATAACTGGTTCTCTGTGGACCTCTTAAATAATTTAAAGATGCTGAGCCTTATATTCTAGAGCCCAAAGATGCTGACATTATTTTAAATTAGGTTTTTATACTTAAAACGTATTGAAGTGCATTTGGGGGAGATGAAGTTTTGCTACCTGTGCTTTTTTTCTGTGAGAACACTGTGCAGCAGAGTCGGAATAAAATAATATCTCCGTGGTTTGTGTTTAATTCTTTAGCTCCAGTCAAATGACATGAGCTAGGGTAACACACGCGTGACAACCTGGTAATTTCAAAAGAATGGTTTGGCTTAAATCCCTTACCTCTAGGCAAATGACATGAACTAGGGTAACACACATATGACAATTCGAGAATAAATTATGAATGCAAAAAAGAGTTGTTCGTATCAAGTGAAAATAGCAAAACCTAAACATTTTCTAAGAAAAGCACGAGTCCGCTTATTATGTACCTCACTGTTCAATAGATTTGAATTTTGCCATAATTCAAAAGATGTCTGTCATACACAAAGCCATATATAAGGGACCCCTGAAATGCTGAAATGTGGTCATTACTCTACCGTGTGACACTAATTTCCATGGAGTGGAGCTATGTCTGAATAATCCCAAACCTAGGAAGTGCAATCTTTGTCAGCACCTTTATCTCGCTTTACAGGGAGCAGAAAGTCAGTGTCATCTCTTCCCGCATACAACTGCCAAATGGGGTTTTCAAGTCTCTAGGCTGGATGTATCTGGGTCAGAGGCGAAGCTCAAAGTTGAACCAGGGCTTCATACACCGTGTGGCCTCAATCAGAATTTTCCTTATGTGATCAGGCATATTCCCGGTTGCCATGCAATGCAAGTTGGCAAGGGAGAAGAGGAGTTTAAAAAAAAAAAAAAAAATCAAGAAATGGCACCTTGCCAGGTTTTCATGGAGTGAAAAATTGGAGCCCCTGAGAGAAACAAATGTTTGGAACCGCTAACCCTTCTGCCCTACCACATTCCAACTCAGTCAGATGGTCACACCCATCTCTGGCAGAATATGCCGTCTTATAAAGCATGGAGACAGGTTTCCGGCCTCACAGGATATGGTATGTGCTAGGGATTCATGAGTTCACACGAAAGGTTTTTTTCGGTTTTGGGGGGGGGGGGTTGTTTTGTTTTGGGGTTTTTTTTTTTTTTTGCTTGTACCTGATGCTCAAGTTTCTAATGCCTCCCCTTTTTCCTTTTCCTTACCCTGCCCCTCCTCTAGATTAATTTCCCCCTGGAATCTTTGATTCTGTATTCAAGTGATTGTAGTTATTACATTTTACTTATGCAAGTCATATTCATGGTCACTAATCCTAGTTTTAATAGCCAATGAGCAAAAGTGAGTGTAGAAAAGAGAGGCATCCCTCTCAACAAAAAGGAAAAGAAGTAAGCCAGGAAAAGCTCTCAAACATGCTCATATTCGGTGTACTGACCTTGGTGGGTAGAGCAGCAAAAAACCGTGGCTGGCAATCATCTTAGAAAAAAAAGTCCCAAGTCAGCCAGAAGTAGTGAAAAAACACTGGACATAGATTTTCCATTTGCAGGAGCTATGACTTTGGGAAAACCACTTAATATCTCAGACTTGTCTTTACTCATCTGCCCGTGTGTACGGTAATCTTGTAATGGTTTTAAGGTTATTAGAGGAAGCAACTAAGACAGCATATAAGAAAGCATGTTTCAGAAATGCAGAACACTGTATGGAGGTAAAGAACTATCATCTACTTTTTCCAAGAGGCCCTAGAAAAAAATAAAGTTGTCATTCCTTCCAGAGGCAGGTGGCCACAAAATAGTATGGCAAGTTGTTGACTTAAAGCCTTCGACAACTATAGCTTTGTGTTCTTTTGTTTTGTTGGGGAGCTCTTTGAGCAGCTTTATCAATACATAATTCATATACCATATAATCTACCCACTTAAAATATGTAACTTCATTATTTCACATATTCACAGGGTTGTGCAACCACCACAATCCAAATTTTAGATTTTTTTTGTCCACCATAAAACAAAAACAAACAA
>PITA01005355.1:0-45407 GCA_004023965.1 Spilogale gracilis
TCTGAACTCTCGAACAGGTCTGAACCTGGCTGTGTAGCCCAGAGACTTGTTTTTTGCGGGGGGTGGTGAGGAGGGGCAGAGAGAGAGAGAGAGAATCTCAAGCAGGCTCCACCCCCAGCGCAAGCCAGATGCGGGGCTGAATCTCACAACCCGAGATCACAACCTGAGCTGAAATCAAGAGTTGGTGCTCAACCGATGGAGGCAGCCAGGCGCTGCCCAGAGGCATTTTGAGAACTGTTTTTTGATTACTGTAAAGCACACATACCCGTCCTGTACAGAGCAATACCCTTCTCTAGGGATCTTTAGCAGACACTATGTGCCCTTCGAAGTCACTCACCAACTGAGCCTGTGATAAGCTAACTGGGAACTTTCTTAGAAAGAACTGGTTTTGGGGGCGCCTGGGTGGCTCAGTTGGTTGGGCGACTGCCTTGGGCTCAGGTCATGACCCCGGAGACCCGGGATCGAGTCCCACATCGGGCTCCCTGCTCCGTGGGAAGCCTGCTTCTCCCTCTCTCACTCCCCCTGCTTGTGTTCCCTCTCTGGCTGTGTTTCTCTCTGTCAAATAAATAAAATCGTAAAAAAAAAAAAAAAAAAAAGAAAGAACTGGTTTTACTCAGTATGATTTAAATCAAAATCCCAGGAAATATTTTAAAAGCAGCACATAACTTTTTATATGCCTTTACCATGAAAACGGCCATCATTCTATTGCTGTATTTTCCTGAAAACCCGTCCCGAGTCTTTTATTAATTAAAAAAAAATAAGTTTTGTATGTCAAAACAGTAGGTTAAGTTTTCATCAGGGGCTTCACCTAAATACTTGGTGAAAGGACCTCAGGGTTTTGTATTTAAGTCTTTAGAAAAGATCTAGGTCCAAAACCACACTGCATCAGGGACACACTTTTTCTTTGAACAAATCTAGCTTCGTCACCAACTGCAAAGGTATCCGTCGGGCCACCTGCAGAAAGCTGCCCGCGAACCTCCACTTCGAGTCCCCAAGCACAACATCAGAGCCTAGCACTGCGTTTTTGGTGGCTGTTTTCCTTTGGGTGAGCATCCTGTTTCCCTGTAACATTGATAGGGCAATAAGACTTAAACTAAGGGCATGAATATTATTTCCAATGCATTTTTTTCACATCCCCCATGCTACCTTTTGAGCAAGTCTAGGGAGACGTACCCGGTCGAAGTGGTTGAAGGATGCCCTGAACTCATTCATCTGCTCCTGGGTGATGCCCTTTGCATCTCTTGTCAGGATCTGGGTCTCCACCTCATTGATGGTTCTGGCAATGGTCGTCAGCAGCACCTCCCAGCCAACACGAATGTGCTACAGAGGAAAAAGGAACCGGTCAGCTCTCGGCCCTTCTGGCCCATCCGTCTTGCCCTCCTGGTTTTCCTAACCAGAGGGCTTAGACCCAGAGGGAGATAAGGAGGGCTTACCTAACTCTGTTATTTGTAGTTTTTTCATTCTGATTTTTCACTCTTCCTAAGATTCTGTCGTGGGAGCACTCAGAAGTGAGAGCAGGGTTCTAACAGTGGCGACCGGCACTTCATAAATAAAATGCGCAATGGACAGTCTACCTGTCGCTCAAAATAGCTTTCCATTTACCAAGTAGCAGGATGGGCCCTGGGTCATACCTGCCGGCTCCCAGGGGGAGCCAGTGAGGCCAACCTGGGAGAAACCTGAACCCTTAGTCACTCTCCAAGTGGCACAGTGAGCTCACTGTCGTGCTAACGAGGACGATGATGGTGAGAACACTTCCATAGCTCTTGATATAGTTTGCAGAGCTTTTTCCCATATAGTGACAGGCAAGGCTGGAAGACCCCTCCCTTCCATGGCGTGGCACCTCCCCCCAGCACAGAGACAAGTGTATGTGCGCGAGAACACCCTGAAAGGAGGAGACATGGTCACAACGGGAAGCAAAGCCGCCCAGCCCGTCTGGCGTGGTACCTCCATGGTGTAGTTGGTGTGCTTGTTGTCAAAGACCAGGGCCTCCTGGATGAGCTGGTGGTCTCCCTCCAGCTTGTCGATGTTGTTCTTATAGTTGATGATGTTGTGCTCATACTGCTTCAGCTGATTCATCTGGTCTTCCAGGGCCCCCGTGATCTGGATGGAGCTGCGGGCAATCTCCTGAGGGAGCAAGAAGAGGGAGGTGAACAGGTGAGCCGGCCTCTAGGGCCACCGAGTAAGAGTCACGATTTGCAGGTCTGAGCCTCAGAGGCCACGCCCGCACTTGGCAGGAGCCAGGGTCCTGATTTTGTCCCGCGTGGTGGGAAACAGTGGTCCCACGGCGTGAGAGCAGCTCTAGTCCTAGTTCATCGAGAGGGTGGGGGGGAAAATCATCCGAGATCCAAAACAGAAAAGCAAGAAGGAGGATAAGAGAAGAGGTGTTTCTTCTTTGGCTGAGGATGGGAGCTTCCCTGGGTCAGAGCGTCCTTGCTCTGGAGAGGCTGGGGGATGTTCTGAGGCAACAAAGCTACAAGAAGGATTGAAGACCACCGGAGGGTCAAGAGAATGTCTTCTATTTCTATATTATTAATATAGATATATATTTCTTATGTATAAATATATCTCTCGATATAGATATATATTTCTTATATTTTTAACAGAAAGGGTAACATTTTATCACCAAAAGGGAAGTTGGGAGAAAAACGAGAAGGGCAATATATATCTCTTGACTGTTCTTAGTGATAAAATAAACCCAGAAATCAGTGTCATTCCAAGATCACTTTTCCTTAAATGTTCTGAAAATGCAACGCATTTGTGACTCTTCACATGTCCTCCTTAGTGAGGGACGGAGGGTTTAAAATCTAGGTCCTACAGAGGCTTAAACACCACAAAAGAGCCCCGACATCGTTTTTAATAACAAAATGAACAGATGGCAGCAAGAACAGCCTCATCCCGCTTTTAAGTGGGCCCACCACGCACTGCACTGCTGTCCACGGGCTACACGGGTTCAGGGGCCCAAAGGACTAAAGCCCGGCATGCCGTAAAGGGCCCCCACAGCACTGGGCGGGGCGACCAAGACATAAGCGGAAGAGGTGTCACTGTTCGGCCAACACAGGGCCTCATTTCAAGGGCTGCAAGAAGATCTTTGGAAAGGCACCACCCTACCTCCATCTTGCTCTGGATCCACGGCCCAACGGCATTGGCCTGTGCGGCAAACTGGCGCCGCAGACGCTCATTGGCATGCTGGCGGGCCAGCTCCTCCTGCAGGGACTGATCCCGGATGGGCACGAGCTGCTTCACCTGTCAGGGGCCAAGGGCGACAGGGATTAGAGGCCGGCGTGCATCCAATAGGAGTGTGACCAAGATATGTGCCAACAATCCAAAGTGCAGGGGTGGGAACAAAGGGAGGGTGGGGGGAAGGAGAAGTAGGGAGAGGAGTGGGGAGCAGGTGCCCCTACCAGAGGAACGAAGGGAGAGCTGGGTCTAGTCCTGGCAGCCACCCAGTGGAAAGACTGAGTGTGTCTGCATTAGGGATAGGGACGTCCCTGTAGCGGGAGGGTGGGGGGAGGTGGTGGGTGTAGGGTGGGGGAGGGGGACGGGGAGGTGTTTCAGGGGCCTGGTCCAAAGCACAGAGGATCTGTGAACTTGAATGAGGGAGAGTTGACATCGTTATTTTCATGCTCTCTAACTGAAAGTTAGCATTTCCTTCAATCATGAATGTGGGCAGCAGATCCGGTCATATTCAGCCGTGCTGTGACTTGATCACAGTAGAAATCACAATGTCATAGAACATGAATTATTGCCTGCTTCTCAAAATAGCATGCGCACTCATCCTGCTTCAAAATGACCAGATCTGCTGTTGGATCCTGGTTTTAAAAGTGTCTGTGAAGGAGCACAGCCATTACCATATGGCAACTTTTAAAAAACACTTTAACGACTATATTTTAACATCATTTGTTTCTGTTGCCACCTTAAACGTTTGATGAATTTACAAATACCATTATCAGAAGGGATCCACAGGCTCCCCCAGACTGCTGGAGGGACCCAAGACACAAAAAATGTTAAGGACCCCTGCTTAGGTTCGTGAGTTCAGCTCCTATCTAACATGAGATTGCTGGAAAGCATTGTACTAGCCTATACATCTTTCCCGTTCCATTTGTACCCTGTGATTTACAATTTTTATGCCCTCCCTGAGGCAGTCCCCTTGAATCCACAAAGGAACTATTTCAAACGTCTTTTTGCATTTTCTGCAGAACTGCTCCGACAGACGTCACTGTTCATAATGTCCCTTCCACAAAAATCCACCTGCCTACTTTGCTCTTTAATTTCATGCTGGGAGAAATGTTTGTCCCACTTTAAGAAAGGACATAGTTCCCTCTTTTTTAGGAGGAAGACTTAGCTCAACACATTTGCCTTTCCATGGTGGCGGTCAGAAGGCCCGGGCTAAGTTTAAAGCTCAGATTCAGTCGGTCAGTCCTATCTCTCAGCTACCTGCTCTCCTTCCCAAGCCTGGTCTCCTCCTCTTTTGCACGGTTGATGAATGAACAATTGTTCTACGTGTGTTTTCACAGCAAGCCACCTCAAAGCCACCTGGTGGACTTATCCCTGAGGGACGCTGTGCTAGCGTATGGAGACAACGGTGCTATCATTTAAACCATAAAAATAAATTGTTCTTAAAATTTCTTAAAATTTTCTTTAAAAAGGCTCAAATGATCCCATGTGGACTATAATTAAATCTGTGGACAGTTTCCCAAAATCTAAAAGGCAGCAAGTCGGCAGGAGTACTTGAGTTCCCCCGTTTTCTAGGCGACTTTTCTGCATTTAAAATTCACACACATTTGGAAAGTGTCTCTTCCATATTCTAAAAATTCTTTAATGGAGTGCGTACTATAGGCAGGCTTGAGTGCACCAAATTTTCAGTGGGGGTTTTAAAAATAGTTTCCCTTATGGTATTAGTCTCATAACCTATATGGATTTTGCCAACATTTTATGAGCTCTTTCTTAAGGAAAAATATTCCTACTTTCTTTCCTTACAAATTAGGGCTGCCCAGTGGCATTTCAGAATCTTACATATTTCATCGTTAAAAGCAAGACAACAGGCTCACAATGGGGATGCTCAGGCTAAGCCCCATGTCACCAACCCCAGACTCAGTTACAGTCTCCGATCGCCCAGGAGAGGAATTTTCAGCAGTCGCCCAATCGGCACTATGAGGTCATCTGCCTGACACACACCTGCCATCCCCTGAAGGAAAGCAGCCTTGCAATAACCAACTGGCTTTGCTTGCCTAGTACAACCTCCTTGTTCCCACTCAAACGCAGCTCCCCTCTGCCCAGAGAAGTCTTTCATGTTGTACCGCGCCTCAGAGCCCCTTTCCATCTATCTGCTCGATGAGGTGTGTGCATGATTCCAACGCTGTGAAAGTGGGGGTGATGAAAACCCCAATCGTCGTGCAGACGTCACTCTAGCACCCTAAGCATTTACCTCTTCCCTCTGCCTCGGCTTCGGGAGCGCCCACCTTGTCCCACCTCCGGTCCTCGGTCACCCACCTTGTCCCACTTGGCCCGGAGCTCGTCCATGGTGACCGTGCTGTAGGGATTGCTGGAGCTGATTCTGATGTTGTAACTCTGGATCACCTTTTCCACCTCGTTCTGGATGGCCATGATGGACTGCCGCTCGCCATCTGCCTCCGGCAGCGTTGCCTTGAACTGCTCGTGGGCAGTGATCAGACTCTAAGCCGGAGACAGAAGTGGGGAGAACTTTACTGTCGCGTGAATTCCACAGGTTTTGATGTGCCCTTCGGCACATATGTGAATGCCTTTTATAAGGGCAAGGATCTCTGTGGGGAAAACAAATTCTGGATGTTTTCGTAAAGCTGTTTCGTGCACAAAAGTCAGGTTCCTTAAAAATGAAAAAAAAGATAACCAAGATGACTAGTTAATGGCTATGAATCCAAAGTCTTCAAAAAAAAACCAAACCTGCTTTTTTTTTTAAAGTTTGCTTTCATAATTCTTTTTTTTTTTAAAAAAAGATTTTATTTATTTATTTGACAAAGAGAAACACAGCAAGAGAAGGAACACAAGCAGGGGGAGTGAGGGACGGAGAATCAGGCTTCCCGCCCAGCAGGGAGCCCGATGCGGAGCTTGAGACAGGCACTCCGGGATCATGACCTGAAGGCAGTCACTCAGCGACTGAGCCACCCAGGCGCCCCTGCTTTCATAATTCTTGATCCCCAGCTACTGTTTCTGTCTTACTCTCCAGTAACCAAGAGAACTCAGCTGCCCTTTCTAATGTCTTGCCTTTGTAGTCCAACCAAAAGAACCTAACATTTCCTGTCTGTATACTTAAAGATCACCAGGAAATACAACCCTACTTTTCAAAAAGAAAAGGCCACAAAATCAACTCTTCCCCCCTCAGGTTTTAAAATCCTCCATTTATCAAACCTATCCTTTGGCCCCGAAGCATCAGCCAGCAGACCCTTAGTTCTGCTGTCCGACGGCACCCGCCAACCGCCTTCCGGCGCCAAACTAACAGTCACTTTACACACTGTAGACAATAGAGGGATGGAACTTTCACCAAACAAAGAAACGACACCATCAGTCAGGAACAGCTTCCATGGTAAACTCAGAAGTCCCACTTATTCTGAAAATAAATGATTTTAGCTTGCTAACCTCTGCTTAAGAATGCATGCCTGCAGGACACTTGGATGGCTCAGCCCTTAAGCATCTGCCTTCGACTCAGGTCATGATCCTGGAGTCCCGGGATCGAGCCCCACATCGGGCTCCCTGCTCAGTGGGAAGCCTGCTTCTTCCTCTCCCACTCCCCCTGCTTGTGTTCCCTCTCTCGCTATGTCTCTCTCTCTGTCAAGTAAGTTTTAAAAAAAGAAAAAAAATGCATGCATGCATGCAAAAAAAAAAAAAAAGCAATATACAACAAAGTAATTTCTTTCCCCCCATGCAAACCCTTCTAGAATGTTCTCTGGCAGGGAGGTGTGGGTTCAAAATCCAACCTTCAGCCTTCCTTTATATATGGATTCTTTTTGATGATTTACCTATTTTACTGAAAGAAGAATTTAGAAGTATTTCCCCTTAATATTCCATTGTACATCAAATTCATTGTACACTGGTCTCTTTGGAACTAACTCTCCTCCCTAACGTGACTCCTTACAGAAGTCTTTCTCCCAACTTTGATGTTCTGGAAGAAATCAGAAGCAGAATATTTTGACTTGTAGGAGACAGGAGGTGCTGCTTTGTGGTTTCTTATGCTTTAGGATCTAGCAAAACTGTATTAAGATCTCAAAAAACAGGGGCGCCTGGGTGGCTCAGTTGGTTAAGCGACTGCCTTCGGCTCAGGTCATGATCCCGGAGACCTGGGATCGGGTCCCACATCGGGCTCCCTGCTCGGCAGGAAGCCTGCTTCTCCCTCTCTCACTCCCCCGGCTTGTGTTCCCTCTCTGGCTGTGTTTCTCTCTGTCAAATAAATAAAATCTTTAAAAAAAAAAAAAAAAGATCTCAAAAAACAGTAATATTATGCATATTATTTGCAAAGTACTTAACTCAGCAGTCAATAAGCTCACACCTTTCCACGGATACTTCCCAAGGACACAGATGGCTATATTGCTCATGGGATCCACAGAATTTTTTTTTTCTTTTTTTAATAATTTATTTTATTTTTCCAGTGTTCCAAGATTCATTATTTATACCCCACGCCCAGTGTTCCACGCCATCCGTGCCCTCCTTGGTATCCACCACCAGGCTTACTCATCCCCCAAACCCCTTCCTTCCAAAGCCCTCAGTTTGTTTCTCAGAGTCCGCAGTCTCATGCTTCGTCACCTCCTCTGATTTACCCCTGTTCACATTTCCTCTCCTTCTCCCACTGTCCTCCATGTCACTCCTTATGCTCCACGAGCAAGTGAAACCAAATCATATAATAACTGGCTTTCTCTGTTTGGCTTATTTCACTGAGCATAATCTCCTCCAGCCCCATCCATGTTGCTACAGAAGCCCAACAATTTCTATAACTTACAAACATGTAACTGAAAATACTTCAGTAACGGAGCATATGAATCTTGGAACACTGAAAAAATAAAATAATTATTAAAAATAAACAAACAAACAAAAAAGAGAATCCCTGAAGCCTCCACCGATTTTTTTTTTTTTTAAGATTTTATTTATTTATTTATTTGGCAGAGAGAAACACAGCCAGAGAGGGAACACAAGCAGGGGGAGTGAGAGAGGGAGAAGCAGGCTTCCCGTCGAGCAGAGAGCCCGATGTGGGGCAAGATCCCAGGTCTCCAGGATCATGACCTGAGCCGAAGGCAGTCGCTTAACCAACTGAGCCACCCAGGCACCCCACCTCCACCGAATTTTTTAAAGAGCAGGCCCCTTTAAATGTCTTCACCATTGTCAGATGGTGTTAATTTTTCAGTTGCAGCCAAGTGTGGTACACACATTTTTAAGCTAAGGGTCAAAGAGTAATTTGGGTTTCCTAGCTACATTTGTCTTAGTAAAAAACAAAAGAATTCTATGTTTTTAAAATGACACTTCGTGGAGCGCCTGGGTGGCTCAGTTGGTTAAACAACTGCCTTCGGCTCAGGTCATGATCCCGGAGACCCGGGATCGAGTCCCACATCGGGCTCCTTGCTCGGCAGGAAGCCTGCTTCTCCCTCTCTCACTCCCCCTGCTTGTGTTCCCTCTCTGGCTGTGTTTCTCTCTGTCAAATAAATGGAATCTCTAAAAAAAAAAAATTACACTTCCTCTCGAGTACAGTACAAGCATGGAGCAGGGGGTTCAGTTACCTGGATTTCCTCAATGCTGTGGACAATGAACATGTCTTGTAAGTCCTCCATGGCTCCCTCCATCCAGTTGTTGAAAGGAGCTGCTCGCTTGGCAAATTCCAAGTGAAGCTGATCGATGGTTTCTAGCAGTTTCTCAGTTCTCTGGAGAGAAGTTAAATAGAAGCGTTATCACAGATGAATACAAAAAATTCTCTGGGAGGAGGGCAACACGCATTCCAGAACAATCCACTGTTATCTGACATTTTGTTAATCACAATGCACTCATCACCACCACGTGTATACAAAAGATTAGCCGAGTTCTTTGAACAGACGAAGCGCTATGGGTCCCTGAAGGGGTTTCTGAATTAAAAAAAAGGGGGGGGGGGATTTAACACCCAGAGTAGCCTTGTTTTCAAAGGAGCGTACTCTGCTCTGTGCTACTTTTCTGAAAACTGAGACTCCGTAGGGGGTTTACAGGAACTGTTTTTTGGCCAACATAGTACCTTTAAGGTCAGCTCGGATTCCCTAACCACTAGGTGACAACACGCATCACACCGTCCTCATTTTACAGACTTCCCAGAAGTCACCCACCTAAGTGAAGAAGAGGAACTACAGCTTCATCCTCTCAAATCCTCCTTCAGGATCTAACACAGAGATCCTCTTGGCCTTTCTGGGCCTGTAGAAGCACGTGGCTTCAAGCCAGGTAATCACTACCTGGTACAAACTGGGTTTATACCATAATCTTATTACTTCTCAGTTCCTTTTTTTTTTTTAATTCAAAAGCATCCTTCCCTGAAAAAAATTAAAAGCATGCTAAAGGGAAAAAAAAAAAGCATGCTTCCCTGAAAAAAAAAAAAAGTGTGCTTCCCTGCTCTATGGGTACATTATGGGACAAAACTATCAACTTTGCATTTCCTACTTTCTCCACTTTTTCATATTCTCTTTGGTGGCTCCTCTCACGAGACAACCTGTTTTGTTTTAGACATACCATGCCACAGAAAAGCAGGGAAAATTAATGACAGGGACTTGATTCAAGAGCCTCTATGAAAAGATCTCATGTCAACAGGTGGCTGACAGGAAGTCAGGTCACCAGGCTTCACCTCCAGGGCCTCCCTCCTCTTCTGGGTAAGCGTTCCCAGTCTGTCCCACTGGTCACAGATCTTCTGGCACCGATCGTTGACATTCACGGCGTCGTGATAGTCCAGTTCACTGGGGGGAGTGAAAATAAAAATGAACTTTCCCTGATGTTAGGAGGAAAATGGACACGGTCTCAAACAGATTTTTTTTTTTAAATATCTGATAGAAAAATGCACAATATTTCAGGGTTTTGTTAACTGTCTCCATTGCAAACATGATCATTCGTCTTTGACAGATTCCAGGAAGAATGAGTAAAACTCTTGCTGGTTCAACGGTTTTCTATACAGACAGAAATGCAGTCTCCTCAGCGCCCCAAGCAGACTTCATTCTGGCCCGGCCCCAGAGTATTATTTTTAAGTGGCAGTGTACCTGTAAACAACGCCAACCATCTGACCTGGAGGACAGTCCTGTGGGCCGCCTGAAGCCGCCGTGACTGGAACAGCAAAGTGAGTCAAGGGTGGGGGGCAGGTATCAGCTTGCACCCCATTGTGTCCTTGGCTCCCCTCAAAGGACACTGGGCTTTAGAGCTGGGATGGAGCACCATGTCCAGAAGGGATTCTGTGGCTGCATCTAGCACAGCAGGGACCTTGAAAACCTAGCCGACCAGGGCCCTTCCTCTTCTGGAGGGAACTTCTGACTTGTCTAATACCACGACAGTGACGGCAAGAACAATGTGATTTCTTAAGGAGCAACCCCTCTTCCCCCACCTAGCCCTGTCTGTGAGTCTTAATGGGATTTTTGTAAGGTGAACTTAGCATGCAAACAAATTCCCAACTAGAAGGTTCACCTCATATCTCTGGGGACAGAAAGTTTTTTTGTTTTGTTTTGTTTTTAAGATTTTATTTATCTGACAGAGAGAAACATAGCCAGAGAGGGAGCAAAAGCAGGGGGAGTGAGAGAGGGAGAAGCAGGCTTCCCGCCGAGCAGGGAGGTACATTATGGGACAAAACTATCAACTTTGCATTTCCTACTTTCTCCACTTTTTCATATTCTCTTTGGTGGCTCCTCTCACGAGACAACCTGTTTTGTTTTAGACATACCATGCCACAGAAAAGCAGGGAAAATTAATGACAGGGACTTGATTCTGCCGAGCAGAGAGCCCGATGTGACGCGATCCTGGGACTCTGGGATCATGACCTGAGCCGAAGGCAGGACACGGAATGACTGAGCCACCCAGGCGCCCCTCTGGGGATAAAAAGTTAAGACAAAAGCAAGACTCGCAGAAGTTTAAAGTCACCTTTAGGAGAGTCTTCTTCACAAACAGTCTGATATAAGGCAAACTTTAAAGAAACTCCCTCCCACCCATCCTACCAAATCCATTTCCCTGAGGCTTACGCTTATTTATTTCTTCCCGCGACTTTAAGGCAATGGCTGTTCACCATGTCCTTTTCTTTTCCTCCTAAATAATACTAACTTCTCTGGTCCTGAATGTTACTGCTTCTGCTACTAAATAAAATATGTGCTTTGTGGTTGTGAGCTGAGGGTTTGTGCAGGGGGTAGAGCCTGTCCAGCTTACAAGAAGCTTTCTACACACACGGAACCCTTCACACGACTGGGACGCAGTTAGCTTCTTGTGCTGCTTGTATAATCCCCCCTCCTCGAAACAAAACATACCAGCAACCTGCACAGCCTTGAATACAAAGTGAAAAGGCTATGGCTCTTCAAAATGCAAATACCATGGAATTAAAGACTTCAAGAGGGCACCTGGGTGGCTCATTAGGTTAAAGCCTCTGCCTTTGGCTCAGGTCATGATCTCAGGGTCCTGGGATCGAGGCCCACGTCGGGCTCTCTGCTCGGCAGGGAGTCTGCTTTCTCCTCTCTCCACCTGCCTCTCTGCCTACTTGTGATCTCTCTCTCTGTCAGTAAATAAATAAAATCTTTTTTTTTTTTTTTAAAGATTTTTTATTTATTTGACAGAGAGAAACACAGCCAGAGAGGGAACACAAGCAGGGGGAGTGAGAGAGGGAGAAGCAGGCTTCCCGCCGAGCAGGCAGCCCGATGTGGGACTCGATCCCGGGTCTCCAGGATCATGACCTGAGCCGAAGGCAGTGGCTCAACCAACTGAGCCACCCAGGCGTCCCAATAAATAAAATCTTAAAAAAAAAAAAAGACTTCAAGAATAAAAACAACCACGTGGGACCCTTCTATGGATCCCCCATGGACACACCAACTCTTCCTTCCCCATCATTGCCTTTAGGGGTATATTCGTGTCTCATTTCTCTAACTCACACAGAGTTCATGCAAAGAGTTCTACAAAGAGTTGCATTCAAGGAGTGATGGTGTGCAGATCTGGGCATATTGGTTTTTCCACACTTTGAGAGTCGCACGAGCACTTTGATCTATTATTTTAGGAAAGGTTAAGAAGGACGAGGAAGGAATACATTGAGATGAATGCAGATTTAAGTTTTGTATGTGGTGGCTCTTTGGATGGTGTGAAGAAACGGACACTGGGAGATACCAAGAATAATAATACAAAATTACTCCTTAAATTTTATGGGCAACACTTGAAACCATTCTGAATCATTACTCATGGGAGCAGTTATAAAGCATTAATTACATCGGGTTTCTTTCATCCCTTAGTCTAACTGCAATTGTTAATAAGCAGTCATACACCCAACATTCAAGAAGCATGTTCTGGTGTACAAACTGGATTACGAAGATCACAAATGATTAATGGTTTATTCACCAAGGCTAAAAAATAACAGGATACCCTTGAAAGAGGCCGTATCTGTTAGTCCATGAGTTTGCTCTAGTGAAAAGTGAGCGACATGGAAGCTTGAAAATCTAACATAGGAAAGTCAATGTTTATTATATGTTTCCAAAAATTATTTTGGGACGGTTATCCTTGTGCTTTTAGGCTCTGAAACTTCTGCAGGTATGTCTGTTGTTGGGGACGGTGCGTAATCCGCCCCTCCCGGATTGGGACAGGAGTTGGGAATGAAATCGGTACTTATTCAAAGGGGGCAAGGGTCTTGAAAAAAGGCTTCAAGAGATGGCAGGGAGGTGCCTCCCCAGAGGTGGGCCAGAGCCAGAGGGTGCACCCTGCGGCAAGTGAGACCCGAGAACTCCCCCTGGGACCACACCCGCCTGGCCTCAATCATGCTGGTCCCTCCCATAAAACAATGCAAGTGAAACAGCACATATTTGATGACACAGAAAAAGTGGGGCCACAGTATCTCCTCCTTGGAGGTTAGGCAGGCATTTCCTTTTGGCGTGTGGATGTCCTCGCCCTGGCCTGGGACAGGTGGTCTTCCCAAGCTGGGCCCTAGCCCTGCACACTCATTTCTCACCCTCTTGGAAGCAGAGCTACCTGGGGTGAGGCTAGAGGGGCTTGTGGACCAGAGGGCCCAGAAACCGTAGCCCATCCAGAGAAGCAAAGCTGTCCTTCGAGCTGTTTAGAAACAGAGGCCTCCAGCTTGGTGCTCCCTAATCGGAGTACCGGGAAGGAAAGGCAGGCCAGCCTTGCCCTGCCCTGGAAATGCTCTGGGGAAGCTCTCCGGGGGGAGGGGGGGATCTTTCCCCCTGAGCCCACAGCCTGGGGGTTTTGGCAGGCAGAGCTGTGCCTGCCAACGGATCAACACGTACTTGAGCTCCTGCGCGATGGCCGCGATCTGCTCCACGCGGTCCTGGTGGGCGGCCAGGTCGCTCTCGAAGGCCTCGTGTTTCCGCAGCAGGGCCCGGACCTCCGTCAGAGATGCCGACTCGTAGTCCTTTTGCAGCAAAATCTGTTCTTTGCCTGTAAGGGTTGCAGAAGGGAGTCTGAAAACTCTGATGTTCCACGTGAGCTTCCTGGTACGGGCAAAGTTGTTGGTGATGCTTGTGACTCCCAAGAACCAAGAGAGGGAAGGAAGGCACGGTGAAGCTGTTGTCGTCGGCTTTGGCTGTAAGTGTGCTAACGCTGCCCGAGCTCCTGGGTGTTCTAAAAGCTCGTGTCTACACATAAGGGGTGTAGGGGGGTGGAGAAGCATGTTGAGTCCAGGCTACATTACAGGTTTGCACTCTTCATAATCCCGAGTAACAAGCATCCGATTTTCCAGTGTGATGCTCGGTTAAGTTGGTAATTATTAGCTCACAAGAATTACCTGGGACAGTTAGAGAAGACGCTTGTACTCTACTGGCCTGCCCTCAGTTCAACCGTGACCCCAAATTTGTTTGTTGGAAAGTTTTATTTTCTGTGGTTAAATATAGCCTGTGGTTTCGTTCCTGGCCATACTAGAAGTTTCTCTCTCTGAACCTCCACCCATTTCCCCATTAATATTTCTTAAATCAAGCCACTGCTATGGTTATAAACAGATTCATAATTATTCCTGGTTGGTGACCTTTAAGAATTTAATTCTATAAAGCTAGAAATGGAAAGCAAATGTTCATACATTTCATGACGACAACATAGCACTTCCTATGCACCAGATATGGATTTAAATGCTTTATATTGTGAACTCATTAAATTTTTATCAAAAGCCTATGTTAGAGGTATTACTGGTCTTTCCCTTTGAAGAGTACACTGAGGCACTGAGAGATGAGGAGCTCTTCCAAAGTGCACAGCTGGGAAGTGTCAGAGCAGGGACTCCGACCTGCGGGCTCCAGGCCTGCGCCTCTCACCCTGTTGCTGGGCAGTATCAATGATCAAACCCCACCAAAGCAAAAGGGAACCAAAGGATGGGGGGAACCTCTCTGACCTTTCTCAAAACACATGATGTGATGGAGAGAATGTTATGTTCCTCTAACTCAGCAAAGAGTAGACGCCAAAAAATTAAATATATATATATGCATATATATATGATCATAGTGTATGGCTATGGAAAGAGATATGCTTGCAAGGACTGACAGAAGGAGATGAATCTATGTGAAATAAGGAGACTAAGACTGTAGAAAACTATCCCTTGCACTCCTCCTTCCAAGCATATTTCCTACGTGTGAAATTCTGCTGCTTCGTGGCATTTAATAAACATTCTAGCAGCGGAAGCTAGCCTCTGGGCCGGGGCTGTCTGGCTGACAGGGAATAAACAGATACTTGTGGACTGAATGGAACAAGAGCAGGGAAAGGCGGAGGGAGGCCAGGACTTATGTAAGTAAGCGTGGGAAGAATGCATTCCGAGTGCCATTTTGTGAAAAAGCACATTATCTGCTCCACTGGAAGAGAAGTGTCCCCACCCACCTCCTGAAGAAATTCAGTACCGGGACAGCAGCGCGGAGACAGGCGGGGACACCTGTCCACAGGGTCACCGACAGGGGTGTGTGCAGGCTGTCCACTGTGGCTCTGTCCACGGCTCAACCCTGATTTTCCCGGAACCCAACCCCGGCCAGCACACTTGCCGTAAGCCCACGTCTCGTGCGTGGACGCCTTCTGCCTGAACTTCTCGGCCAGGTGCTCCACGCGCTCCAGCCTCCGTATCTCGTTCAGCAGCCACTCCTCGTAGCCCTTCTCCGCCTGCTCTAGCCTCTGCCAGGCCCCGGCAATGTCCTGGGGGTGTTCAAGAACAAGCAAAAGCAGGTTTGTCACCTCCAGCCTCTGGCTTTTCTACAGACGCCCCCGCCGGAGTCTGACAGGTTTTCTTCTGTGTTTTCTTCTCTTTATTTCCCCCTACACCCCACCTGCAAATAACCAACCTACTGTTTTGGCTTTGAAAGGTCATACTTAGCACGGAGGGCATTAGGGGAAGGAAGGGGAAACTGAACAAGAAGAAATCAGAGGGGGAGATAACAAACCATGAGAGAATATGGACTCTGGGAAACAATCTGAGGGTTTCAGAGGGGAGGGCAGAGAGGGGACGGGGTAGCTGGGTGATGGGTATTAAGGAGGGCACGTGTTACGATGAGCACTGGGTGTTAGATGCAAATCGTGGAACATGACATCAAAAACGAATGATGTCGGGGCGCCTGGGTGGCTCAGTCGTTAAGCGTCTGCCTTCGGCTCAGGTCATGATCCCGGAGACCTGGGATCGAGCCCTGCATCGGGCTCCTTGCTTGGTGGGAAGCCTGCTTCTCCCTCTCTCACTCCCCCTGCTTCTGTTCCCTCTCTCGCTGTGTTTCTCTCTGTTAAATAAGTAAATAAAAATCTTAAAAAAAGAAACTAACGATATACTATATGATGGCTAACATAACATAATAAAAAAAGCAAGAAAAAGTAATGTTAAATCTGATCTCTGTATACCCTAATAAGTGTCCTTAAAAAAAAAAGGGCTTTTTTAATATGGCTGTTCTCATCAGCCAATAAATGCTTGATGCTTTAATTTTCTGGCTTGAAAACATGACACCTCTAAGTGACTCAATTCAAGTCAGTGACTGGGCTCAACCGTCCAACCAGCCCTCCATCAACAACCGTTTCCTGGATGCTAGCTAGCAAGAGACTTTTATGGAAGAATAAATGATACCCATAAAGTTCCCTGCCCTGAGAGCTTGCACAATTGTCGGGGAGAAAAAAGAAATAAGTACAGTTAACCTTGAACAACGTGGGGGTTGGGAGCGCCAACCTCCCTCGCGGATGAAAGTCAACATACAAACTTTGACTCCCTCAAAACTTAACTATTAACAGCCCGCTGCTGGCCAGAGGCCTCACTGGTAATGTAGACAGCTGACTAACACGTATTTTGAATGTCGTATGTGTTACATACTGTATTCTTACTCTAAAGAAAATGTCATTAAGAAAACCAAAAGGAAAAAACGTTTACAGTACTGTCCTGTATTTACTGAAAAAAAGCCACATGTCAGTGGACCCGTGCAGGTCAAATTCATGTTGTTCGAGGGTCAACTGTAATTAAACAAGGTCACTGCAGATAGTGATCGGCTCCGAGGTGAAAAACAAAGTGGGGTCAGGTGAGGCTGTGAGCCCAGTGCGGGGGTTCCTTCAGGTAGGTCACTTGGAGAAGACGTTTCTGAGTCCAGTACCTCAGTGACAGAAAGACCCAGTTACATGAGGGGGTGAGAGTGAGTGTGGAGGCCAGGGGGGGCGGGGAGCTGGGCCCGTGTGTGGGGAGCCGGACCGCAGGCAAGTGAGGCCATGTGGGGGTGAGAACGCAGCAGCGGAGACCCTTCCACACGGGCTGGAGGGTTCAGATCACTCAGGATCCTTCAGGCCATATTCACGAATCTGGATCTTAGTCTCAAATACTCTGGGGAGTCAACAGAGGGTTCTGAGAAGGGCAAACACACTCTGGTTTCTATTTTCAAAAGGAGTCGCACTGCTGCTGTGGAGAGAGTGAATGTTAGGGGCCAGTGAGAGGGGCACTGTGGGGCCCGGGAGAAGAGAGGGAGGAAGAGAGAGAGCTGACTCAGCAGACAGTGACGGCCGTGCCCGTGGAGAGCAGGGCCCAGAGTGAAGACAGAATCTGGACACAAAGCCAACAGGACCACTGAGGCACTGCATGCGAGAAGGAGACCACCTGGGCTTGGGGTGTCCATAACTTTGGGGTGGCAAAGCCATTTGCTAAGACAAGCATGCCGCAGCGGGGCTCAGGGATAGGTTGGGTCTGAGATACTCTGAGACGTCCCTGCGGCTCCACGGACCTGGAACTCGGGCAGAGCTGGAGACGCAGGGCTGGGGAGGCACTGCCTTCAGGCGGTGAGGAAAGCCACCGGCAGGAGGGGGAGATCCCCTGGGAGGTATGCAGTGGAGAAGAGGGTTGGCACCACACTCGGGAGAGGTCCTCTCACGGCCTGGGCGGGGGTGGGCAAAGCTCAGCACCTTGTGCGGAAGGACCCGTGGGGCCGGAAGAAAACGGCGCACTCGAGAGTGGAAAGGGTTTCTAGCAGGCGGCATGGTTAATGGGGTCAAAGCAGCAGAGAATACAGAAATGAAAGTGACAGTCAGATTGTCACCAAGTCACCACCGGCGACTGCTTCGGATGTTCTGCCGCGAAGGGCCGCCGAGGGTCAGGACCACATGCTGCGAGGGGGCAGAGGAGGTGGCAAAGTCCTTCTGGAGTCCCAGGTGGGTGGGTGCAAGGGACTCTGGAGAGCAGGGAAGCCCACGGTGTGGGGAGGGAGACCCAGGTGGCACCAGGCCCTGGAAAGGTGACCTGTTAGAGAGCGGTGGATGCCGGGCAGGGGAGATGGCGAAGGCTGCGGCCGGCAAGGCACCACGGCAGGAGTAGCTGGGGCCAAGAACACACCCTGGTGGGGGGAAACATCCCAAATGACGCAGTGACGGGGTCTCCATCCTGTCCGTTCACTGGAAGGAGCTGGAGAAGTCAGTGTGGCCTGGGCAGCCAGTCAGGGAGGGGGCCTCAGGAATGGATGGTTCTGGAGGTAGGCACTCACCGACACCATCTTGCCCTCGGAGGGCATGAAGGCGGGCCGGTTGCTGATCCGCAGTTTGGTCTGTAGCGTGTTGAAGTTGATCTCCAGCTGACACTTCTCCTGCACCTTGGGCGGCTTGTGCTTGCGCCGATAGTCCCGGAAGTCCTCCAGCTTCTTCTGCATGGCCTGCATGGTCTTCTCGGGGGTCCGGTTCTCCAGCCACGGGATCGTGCGGCGGATCCACTCCAACAGCTGCTCCCAAAACACACAAATACCGCTGAAGATGCTGGCAGCCCGCCCCCCACTCCCCACCCCGCTGGTAAAAAACAGAAGCACCTGACAACTGGATGGGATTCACCTAACATTCCTAAAATGACAGAGGACAAACAGAATACTCCGGACGGAGGGGAGAGGATAAAAAGGCATCTCTACGCACATGCGCTATGGTATGAAGGAAAACTTCAGTGTCCCCCGGACCCCACCCCATGGCCACTGGTGATCGCCCCCACGGTCCCACACACAGGTCAAAAACTCAAAGTCAGCACGAGTCATGTTCCACAAGAATGTGACATTTACAGGAAACTCGGGGACCAGACATTAGCAGACAAATGCTGGATGGAGCTTTCAAATGAAAAACAAAAACCTGACATGGCATGGAAACTCAGCAAAGAATTGGGGTTAACTTAAAATGTAATTATATTTCAAGTAACCTCAAATCTCATAAATCTATTGACCAAAAAGCTGTACTGTAAATCTGGGAAGGACTCAATGCGAAAGTATATTTTAATTTATCATCTAGCTTTTGAAGAAATCCACATGATAGAAGTGAAAATGGTAGTGAATTCTGAAGGATGTTGTATATATGCTCCCTTCTCTAGAATCACAATCAAGCTGAAAAGCCACTACAAATTGACACTCGTGATTACTTGGTAAATGACAGCAGGTAAGAATAAAAATTTGCCAAAATGGTGATACACCCACAGTCGAAGGGTGTGAGGAGGATAAATGAAGGACCAGGGAAGAAAAGGAAGGACAGAATTACTGAGTCTGTCCTTTGGTCCCCGTCAAGCCTCTACCCCGAGGTTGGTCCCTGGGTTAAACAAGGCTGCCAAATTGAATTTTCCCACAGCAGCAGTATGAAAACATAAACTCGGTATCATCAGACTGGATCACTGTTAACCATTCCTTTAGAAGATTTACTCCGAGTATCCTGACACTTTTCCCAGGACAGACCAAATATCAGCTAAATCGAGTCAGAGTAAAAATCATTTGGTCACTGACAAGTGTCACTGCAACTGAGTTCGAGCCAGAGAGGGTGTGGCTGCGCCCCTCACTCAGTCCATCCCTCGTATGGGGGAAGCAATGTAGCAGCAGCGACAAGACTGCTTCGCTGTTTTTTACGCTCTCATCAGAAAAAGAAGAGCGACGTGGAAAGTGCTATTCTAACCAAGCATCTGGCTGAAGAGCTGCAGAAGGCATCATAGACATTCATGCTCAAACACCTTGGAGGGAGGGGCTCTGTCTTCCCCACATTTCCCTCTAGATATTCATAAGGCATGCACATAAGTCTGAGCCGTGTCTCCCAGTGGGCTGGGGCAGTTCCTGGGACGCTTAGTCGCTGCACGGAGCAGGCTTCTGAGGAACGGAGGGCACATGCTAGGTCAGGTCAGTAACCAACAAAGCAGGTAAAAAGCCCATAAGTAATGCAGTGTCCCCTGGGGCCGTCCGACTCTGGAGGTGCAGAGTCGAGGACGGGATCACATCCCATGTCTGCAAACGTGCAAACTAGACCTCTCTGCTTTGGGGTGGTTGGGGAGCCCATCGCGATGACAGCATGTCACCACGAGGTGAGCAACCTCTGACATCAAGCGCATTTTCCCACTTTGATTCTGACATGAAAAATGCAAAGAAAGAAAACACTGACAGCTGGTGTGTTCCCCTCCGTGCCTCTCCCTCTGGGTGGGAATGGACAGGACTGCGGGGCACCCACGTCCTTTACCTCACTTGCTAGCCTCTCATATTCTTCCATCAGCCTCTCATTCTCTTGATTCACAGCAAGAACCTTACATATCCTGTTAGCCGCTGTCTCGGCCTGAAAAACACAATAGGTAAACAGGACAGCTCCGTCGACAGGGACGCGCATGCACAAAACGGAACGTGGTGGGGCAGGAAAGGAAATGAGGCAATGGCGTGCTGATTCAAGGTTAGGGTGGAGGAAGACTGAGGGTATGGCTGTTGAACACTAGGAGTCATTTCACACCTTTTTTACACAGACTTACACGGCAGGCTGAATGTACTGTGGGGAATAATGGGGAGATACCATTAGTCTAAAACACAAGCTTCGTAAAACAGCAAGCAAGTTAGTGACAGAAATATATGGGTCAAGGAAGCCGAAATCCCGCGTCCCTGAATGTCCACCTCAGCACGCTACTGACCTCGTGACTATGGGACCAGAACTCTCTAGATAACATTAGCCTTTGGAAATCAAAGGAAAATAATAAAATAAAACAAAATAAAATAACTGGGTCCTGAATATATCTTGTCATTGCCCCGAGTTCGCTGCAGCCCTCTTGTCTTGAAATGAATATGCAGAACTTGCTAGATGGGATCCTCCCACAGAGCTAAACTGCTTTAAGATGTGTGTGACCTCCACAAGAAGTCATCGAGGTATATGGAATTCTCAGTCATCATTTCATGGAGGGGAGTATGGGCCAGGAGTGGCAAAGTGTCCGGAACTATGACCACATGATAAATTAAGAAGAGCAAGCTGCCCTTCCTGGCCTCTGGCCCATCCCGAAGTCTGGCCTCAAAGCTCCATTTGCAGTTAGCATCATTTGCTGGTGACGGGCGTAGAGAAATCCCAGAAATGACACACACTGTGTGTCCCCCCTACCCCACTCCCCGCCAGTCCATCCGCTTTCTCCAAGTAGATTATGTGAAGGGGCAAGAGACAGGTAAAAAGGAGAAAGCTGAGGGATGTTCACCCACAAGGTGTGCCTTAAGAAATTTTTCTGAGCTTTTAACATCATTATCCTTTTACTATTTCCATTCAATTAAGATTAGCCTTGAAAGATGTTAGGACAAATCACTGAACAGTGAAGGCAGTTTCGAGGCGGAGTAGAACAAGGGGCACCGGGAAGGCTCTCACCTGTCCTTGTCTAATCTCCCTGTCACTGTTCAGTGACTGTGGTGCCATTTCCCAGGCCCTTTTTGCCGAAAGCACCCGTGTTTCCCACAAGCAACTAATGAAATCAAAGCAATATCTTAGAAGGAAGGAAAGATTTAAAAAATAACAACAACGACAACAACACTTCGGGAACTGTCTGAAGTTAAAGCTGTTAAGAAACACGGAGGAGTCACAGTTTGGAACTTGGCGTACTCGGTCACAAGGATTCCGCGGTAAGATGTGAAGCGCACGGACACACACCCAGGTACACACACACACACACACGCACACACAACTAAAACCAGTGCGGAAGACCTGCACAGCAGCCCCGATCGGCACGTGAATACCTGCTCCGCGCCCGCAAACGCGTGGTAGAAGCAGGAAACGTAAGTCATGATAGCTCTTTCATCGGGTTTGGGAGTGTTCACAATGTCTGAAGGGAGGCAAAAAATAACACAGAAAACAAACACACATACAGATGAAGAGTAGAAACCCAGGTGAACAGAGGGAAGAACAACTTGGTTTACACCGATCCATTCTCTGGGTGTGTCTGGGCCCCCCCATCCGAAAGCTCAGGAAGGCTCTCCCGCACGGACATGGTTTGTGAACAGAAGGACCCGAATGACTTGAGCCAGCAGGGTTTTTTTGGTGTTTGTTGTTTGTTTTTTTTTTAATAATCGATCTGAGGGCTTCTGCCTCCCCCCGCCCTGTGATGAGCTTCTAAAAGTGTGGTCAAGGCCTGACTACGGGGACCGTATGCTACATGTCAGGGCATGCGATCACTCGTGACGCCCGCGGCGGCTCGTCTGTTGACCACAGCAGGCCATCTGCCACCGGTGCTCTGAGCCACACGTGTCACTTTGCAAGATGCTGGGAACACTGGCAGTGCCCCAGGGCCCTCTCTCTCCTGCCCCTTCCCCACTCCACCTTCCTAACCAATGGCTCTGTGCTCCGTGGCTGGGCTCCTGCAGGGACAGGAGTCACCAGAGAGGAGGTTCTGTGCCTACTTACCTTGCCATTTACAGAAATCACCAAGGTAACAAAACCTCTAAAGAGAAGACTAGACACAGCTTGTACTTATTGTGACTCTTGCTACCATTTGTATTAGCTTCCGAAACCATCAACAGGAAGAGAAAACAGGACCATGTGAACACACAACTCTTCCTCCTTCTACCCTTGTGACACCACTCTTTGCTGAATTGCTTTTTGACTTTAAACTCGGTTCAGTCACTGGATAAAGCGCAGTTAAAAAGAGACCTTGTAATTCCCTGAGGGCGAAATCTAGTCATCAGGTTTTCAGAAGGTATGCCTAGAAAGGATGTGGGATTGCATCATGGCATGGAATCTTCTGGAAAACAAACATGTACGGCATACTACTGCATGGACAGAAAGTAAGTTTCAAAGAAAACTAGACTAAAAAACACAAATGACTGCCTCCTCAGAACCAGACAGGTCTCCTTACTCAGAGGAGAGGGGAAAAGAGAAAAACAATTGGAAAAAAAAATTAAGACACAGAAGGTGACGGGTGAGTGGTGGTTCATGTTTTACATCCTCACCTTCTGTGCACCAGCAAAAGCATGATAGTAACAGGAAACATAAGTCATTATGGCTCTCTCATCGGGTCTGGCAGTGTATACTAAATCTGTGTGGAGAAAAGAAGGTTAACTGCTCGATGTTCTAGTACCCGCCGGCTTCGGCCAAGCGCTGCTTTGGAGAAGTCAAAACAATGACTCTCCCCACCCCGCACCCCTCCCACACTTATGCCATTAAAACTTTGGCTCCAGTCAAAGAAGTCAGACCTACAAAGTCATTACTTTCTATGTCCTTTTGAGAATTGCCAAGAGAAGAACACAGCTAGCACAGGAGGGCCCTAAACGGGCAAGGAAGTCACATCTGCAGCCAGAATCGGAGCTCTGGAAGCCCACAGGATGCACACGGCAGAACATTCCGAGACTTTCTCCCGCTGCACACATGGAGGGGGTCAACAGAGATCCCTTCTGTGAGTTCACACAGAGTCTACACACCCAGGAACTTAAGCCTTGTGCTCCCCTTAAGGAAAGGTTTGTGGAGGAAAATAGAAAAACAACTTCCAGAACTGTTTAAAAGCATGGCAGACAGTTAAGAGGAGGGCACGTTTCTCCAGTGTTTGTGACAAGTAACAGTTCATGGGAGAGTGGACCAAGGAACCAGTCAAAAATCCCCCGAGGGTTCAGGCCCCAACACAATGACAGGAAGTGAGGTCAACAGCAGCAGGCAGGAAGGCAAGGCTGCGCAGGAAGGACGAGCCTTCTGACAGGAGGCAGCCGGCTCGGGATGCAGCTGAAACAAGGACATGCTAACACAACGCCGTGGTGGTAAGTCCAAGGGCAGGTGCAGCGAGGATAAAGAGGGTCACGCGTGGGGGGGCCTGCTGGGTAGTCCTGTCACACTGAGCCCCACACCCACGTCAATCAAGTTCATGACTACCAGAAGACTGCTGTGAGAAATTACACAGAAAATTCAGTATGTAAGCATCTTTCTGGACCATTTAAAAGGAGATAGACAGGGGCGCCTGGGTGGCTCAGTTGGTTGAGCAACTGCCTTCGGCTCAGGTCATGATCCTGGAGACCCGGGATCGAGCCCCACATCGGGCTGCCTGCTCGGCGGGAAGCCTGCTTCTCCTTCTCTCACTCCCCCTGCTTGTGTTCCCTCTCTGGCTGTGTTTCTCTCTGTCAAATAAATAAATAAAAATCTTAAAAAAAAAAAAAAAAAAAGGAGATCGACAAAAATGTGCCACAGGGGAGGAGGAAATGAAGGCATTCCAGTGTTTCTGATGAGCCTGGAAGGATTCACGGGATGGCACATGCCCAGAGAAGGACTCAGAGGCTAAGGAAAAATCTACCGACTACGAAGCATGTCAACAGGCCACAGGGATAATGATGGTGACCCTGAACTCACCCTCAATTTCAGTGTATTAGGGAGGTCAGTGATTTACTAAATGTTGCCTGTTTTCTCCTCTCTTTAGTATCCTAGCTATTAATTCGAGTGGGTAAGTTCTAGGTAGATCTATGGAAAGATCAAAGGAGATGCCACACAAATGTAAACTTAGCTTAGAAAGGACAGACAAAAAGGAAAAGGAACTATTTATTCCATGTTGCTACTTCGTTGTTTTATTGATTCTCTCCCTCGAAAGAGTTTTTGAAAACCATCAATATATTCGGAGGAGTGTATTCAAGTGTTAATGCCCAGTAATACATGTGTCTGTTAAAATGGTTAAAGTAATGAATAGGTAGGGGCGCCTGGGTGGCTCAATGGGTTAAAGCCTCTGCCTTCGGCTCAGGTCCTGGGATGGAGGCCCACATCGGGCTCTCTGTTCAGTGGGGAGCCTGCTTCCCCCTTCTCTCTGCCTCCCTCTCTGCCTACTTGTGATCTCTCTCTGTCAAATAAATTAATAAAATCTTTCAAAAATAAAAATAAAGTAATGAATGGGTAAAATCACAATCTTACTTTGAAGGTCGCTGTTATGAGTTGCACTGTGTCCCTCAAAAAGGATATGTTGAAGTCCTATTCACCCACCCCGTACCCGTGCATATGACCTCGTTTGCAAGGAGGCCTTTGTAGATAGAATCAAGTTAAGGTGAGGTCCTGCTAGGGAAGGGAGGATCCTTAATCTAACATGACTGATGTCCACATAAGAAAGAAGCAAAGAGATGTAGAGACAGAGAGAGGGAAGAGTGATGCCACTCGAAGCCAAGGAACATATGAGGCTTTCTGAAGCTACAAGAGACAAGGAAGGAACCTCCTCTACGGGCTTTGAAGGAAGCATGGCCCTGCCAACAGCTTGGTTTCAGACTTACAGCCTACAGATGCATAAGAGAATAAATTCCTGTTGCTTCAAGTCACCTAGCTTATGATAATTTGTAATATAGTCACCAACAACAAGGAGGAACAGAAGATTGACAAAGGACTATAATCAAGTTCTTTGCTTTTCCCTAATAAAGGCAAGTAGGGGAAGAAATTGGCCATGATGGAATGATAGTATTAAACACATAACCTAGGTTCCTTGAGGGTAGGACCTTCCCTGGTACATCTCATTCTCTCCTGAAGTACCTGAGAGTCTTGCCCATGGTAGGCATTCAGTCTATGTCTGTTGAGTGGTAAGTGAATCACGAACAAGAGGTGGTCTCCACATATCTGTGCTTTCTACGGTGTGCCACGGCACGACCCACGTGAATCTATCCCATACAGAGGGCACACCAGTTACCTGAAACCAGTCCCCAGCATAAGTGAGGCCCAGCAGCAGAATGCTTAGACATTCCTTCAGATCTAACTAAACTAACTTTAATTCAGACCCAAAATGAAACGTGAAAGTTTGAGAGGTATGCGGACGGCTAAATGTTCCATATTCTCTATTTCGATTCTCTACCTCTGGTTGGAAGGAAGGATGTTATTCCTTGTGGAGTCCTGAGCGCATCCCAAGGAGATTTATTGGCTAAGCTTGTCTCAATGCGGCAAGAAAAATAACAGTGTGTTGTTACAAAAGTAAAAACAGTCAGTTTTTCTTTGTAGATCACAAACCCAAGCATTCCTTTGCCAAAGCTGAAACTTTTTACAAAATTCTTCTACTATAGTTTTGCTGGCGTGGTTTTGAGCAGGATTTTTAAAAAGAATTCACGAACGAGCTGCAGATGAAATGCTCTTTACGCTCCTGTGGCCCAATGACAGAAACATCTTCAGATTCCTAAGTACGTCAGATGTAACTTGGCTACAACGTTTTATGAATCCCCACACACAGCCATGGCACGACTACGCCACAGACTTTTAAGTCAGCAAATACAATTTTCCTCTCACCTTCAGCATCCAGCATTTTAGGAATATCCAGGTGCTTCTCTGCAATTTCCATGGCCAGGTTGATATTTCCTATTGGGTCATCCTGCATGAAAAACAGCACAACCAGTGTTTGAAAATATCTTTTGAACAGGAGTTATGAGTAATATGGTTTACATACCTCGTTTCTAGGAGACCTTTCCATGCACATGATTGTTATAGTGTTAAGTAATTTGCCTTATCTTTTTCCAATCACTTCAAATATTTAGAGAAACACCAAAAATGATACGAACCCCACACAATCCATGCACACTCCAAATCATAAAATGTGAGCCCAAGGTTTAAGAGGATGACGCTTTGCAGACAGAGGAAAACCTGTCTGATGACTTTCTCATGGTCTGGAAAGAACACTCTGAGTATTTCTGAGGTGATTTTCTACTCTAATGATGACAACCTTTAAATGACTCCACAAGAAATCATGAAACAGACATTTTCCAGATCTGGAAGGTGGTCACGGAGAATATTTAGTACAATGTTTTTGTTTTAAATATAAAAAAGCTGAGGGGTAAAGAGAAGGAAACATGCTAGTTGATAAAACTTCTGGATCCCCAAAGGTCACAAGATGGCTACAAAGAGCAGAAATTATGCTTCTAGGATGCCAAAGACTAAAATTGTGAATGAAAACTGAGGTAATTTTTGTTCTTAAGATTATGTTTATCTTCACTGTGAAATTGGTTAAATATATACATTTATATTTACATACATATGTGTGTATATAAATAATGTAATAAAATAAATTTAACCAGAGGTGCATAAGTGAAACGCCCCAAAATTTAAACACTCATTTCACATTTCTTGTTTTGATCCACTTAAGACAACATTATGAATCTGAAACTGGATGGAGGTAGTTAAGATAGAAAATTAAACTGAAAACTAGGATTAGTCCAGGAATGACTTTCATGAGTTTTAAAATCAAAGCCATTTAAAGATCATAGAAATGGCAACTGCTTTGCAATGAGTACATTTGAATAGGCTGAAGCAATTTTGAAACAGCAGACTTTAAGAACACACTCATGAGGCTCAATGAAGAAACCCAAGTTAAGGTTCCTGGCCTCAGAGAGGATACATTTCAGGCAAAATACTTTTTTCAAGCAAATGTTTTCACAAAGCATGTACTCATTCCATTAAAAGAAGCTATATGCTAACCTGAGCCTTACCTGCATATTTTATGCATGTGTTTATACAGCCAAATTGCTGAGTAAATGCTTCTTTCTTTTTGTTTTAAATAGACATGAAAAAATTCAGCATTATAAATAGAATGATTCTGAGGCTCTGTGAACACTATCTCATTTATACTGTAACACTGACAGGGATAAAAATGTGACAGTGAAGTATTTTCTTGGCTCAGCTACTGGCCATGTGACCTTGGGAGATTGCGGACTTCCGTACTTTGTTCATCTGCAAAAGTGGGACGAGAACGGTACCTATGTCAACAGTGCATTAGACTCCACTGTGCACTGTGAAGACCGAAGGAATATGCGTGCATATGTGATATACACATAATCATATGTTTATGTAACATACACATTAGAACATTAATATGTGTGATATATACTTGTCACATACATACGAATATACACATACATACATGATAAACACACTCATTGATAACAGAGTCTGATCTAGAGCTATGTAAGTATTAATCGCTATTGCTCATTACTGTCATTTTTGGCTCGTCTTCGACAGCCAATGACCACTGATCTGTTGACCATTCATTATAAAAATCAACCATTCTAACGGGCTAATGAAACTAGTTCAATCTAGAATAATCCCTTCATTTTGCAAATGAGACAGAGATTCGCTGAAAACATGTACACCGTCTCCATGTTTGAAGCGTTTTAAAGTAACTCCAAGAGTAAGAGAATATGGGCTTTGAAAAGGTGAGGACCTCCAGCAACCTTGTGTCACGCAACTGTGGAATTCATCTTTCCCTACAAGTCAACTCTCCACGAGCTCCCCTGCAGTCATCGGAGACAGGCCAGCAGACGGGCAACGAGCAGGTGACAACTACAAAGGGGCCAAAGTGACCTCTCCCAGTGACCATGCACAGCACACAGGTGAGGGCGGCATGCGGGCACGGAATCCACACCACGACACGGCAACTCGAGGGAGCAGCCCGCTGAGCACACCAGCAACCGGAAGGACCTGGGGCCTAACCACCACTTGTGGCAATGTTTTTGGGACAGGCAATGCCTTTAGTCCTAAATCTTGACAGCACAGATTGTCTGCCACAAAGTTTAGGAGGGGCACGAACTTCTTTATTTCATCACAGATTACATTCTTAAACTACTTTTCTAAAGAAAGAGTTCTGACACTATTTGAAACTTAAGTACACTAAAGCTTAAGCTTAAAGAGAGAATTCAGAGGTCATCAGCTGAATTTTCTAAAGAGAGAAAAACCAAAATTAGTAACAAAAACCCTTTCCTTTAAAAAAAATTTTTTTTAAAGATTTTATTTTGAAGTAATCTCTCTGTCCAGCGTGGGGTTTGAACTCACAACCCTGAGATCACGAGTCACGTGCTCTCCCAGAGAGCCAGTCAGGCACCCCCACTCTTTTCTAAAACTACAACTAATATATTCTCTCGATCGCAAGATAATGGTAAAATGTCCCTCGCATGAGAAGTAAGTTAATCAGTCCTGAGTAAAAATATCTGCAACTCAATCCTTCAGGAAAGAGTAAAGGAAATTTAAAAAGAAGGCCTAGAGTATTTGAACCTTTCTTTCCCCTCCCCTAGAAAAAGCTCATATACGCTTCCCTTCTCATATTTACAATCCGAGAGTGTAAAATCTCTAAGAAACATCAATAAAAACCTTCATAGTAAATCAAACCAAACAGACAAATGTATCTTAATTTGGGCCAAAAGGGTGACTTGGCTTTGGGTCTTGTTGCACCCTATTTAATATTAGTAAATAATTAATTATCAATCAGAGTATTTTCCTGGCTGCCTCCCCGATCTGCATCGCGTGCCAGGCTAGCTGGGAGACTCAGCTGGTGGCAAGCTGCGTGTCTGTGTGAGTTCAGTGCTGATGTGGCTGATGTGCTCACTTTCAGGACGACATGCTGAGGGGCAGAGCGGACACGGCATGCCAGGCCCCCAGAATGACCTTGTTAAGCTTTGAGTAGTCAATGAGGTCAGGCCGGTGTCTGTGGATGAGGGCACAGAGTCCAAGGCCATCCTTCCAGCTGCGCCACGGTTGGGAAGAACAGGAACACGTGTTAATGGAGAGAAAGCAGCAGCAAGGGTCTCTGCCCTTGGACAGATGTAGGCCTGAAGTGCCTCATGTCCTTCTGTCCTTCTGTCTGTCAGGCCTACCCCTGCCCCAGACTGTTCGCTGTCTGCTGGCCCAGTCTGGTTCTGGGCTGGGAGAAGCAGCGACGCCCTCTTCTCAATCTGCCCTCCTCCCTGGTCAGTGTCCTCTGGTCCAGATCTCTGCTCCCTTTCTCCTTCCAGTCTCCAATGGTAGACCCTCCTGCACGGTCTGCCCAAAGCCACACACAAGGACGTCTATCCTGAAATGTCCAGGACATAATTCCCCACAGGATCCTTAGTACACTTAAAAAGTCACTATCAGCTCCCAGGGACTCCTCTGTCCTCCTTCATAAGGTTCTTCACAAGTCTTCAAAAAGGCGAAGACACGTGACCACCCGAGGGACTCAGCAAGAAGGGCCTGCATTCCTGGGCTGTCTCCCTGGAGATACTCATGCTAACTGTTCCCTAGACAACCCCGGGCTTTGAGCTTGCCCGTGGTGACCAGGGGCTCATCCAGGGCTGGGAATGGGAGCTCTGCTCCCCAAAAGGTCAAGGGAAGAAAGAAAGCCCAGGGGGCTACAGAGCTGAAGTGCTTGGGCCAATCTTGGGCAAAGGAGGAAGGGCATGAAGGTCAATGAGAGGCAAGCTGACTTGGGCGCTGACAGAAGGCCTGCCTTCTCTTTCATGGATCCTCCTGTCCTCAAGACAGTGTGCTGTAGGGACAGAGAAGTCCCCTTTACCACCTTTATACGCTCAAGGCCTGGCTCAGGGTCTGACACTTGGCAGACACTCTAATAATATTTGAGGAGACCTTCCCCTACTTTTCCTTGTGGCTCATCCTTATCCTTCATTTCCCTGATTATCCATGGTGGCTGAGGACCCATTTCTATTCCTGGGTAACCCACCATATGAAGGGTGAAAATACAACTCTTCTCCTCATAGAAGACCTGCATGAGGAGGAACACCGCAGCAAGTGATAAAACCAAGCTCTGAGATTAAATTTAGGCTCCGTTCACGCAGGTTCCTGTCATTTTACAAACACAAATTTCCTCCTCCTCTTGAACCCCAGCATACAAATCTGGCTGAGGAAGTCTTTCCACACAGCCCAGAGGGAGGCACTGGGGTGTAGACGCAGACTCTGCCTCGATGTCCCTGCTGAGAAGCCACCTCCCCCCAGCAGCAGGTGAGGACCACGGTGAGGTGCAAACTGGGAAGGCCTGTTCAGGGGCTGATTAGTACTGTACTGTTTTCCGGCCCCTCAAACCCATCAGATGGGTTTCCTGGAGAGATATTAAGTATCAGAGATGCTACAGCCTTGGGTCCACGGCAGATGTAAAACGCATCTCAGACAGGAGCTGGAAGAAAGGAGCGAATGTAACCACAGCCCTCCCGGGACTCCAGGGAGAATCTAAGAAACCCAGGGCCTTGCTTGCTCACCTGGTGTGGAAGTTCTGAATGTTCACATTTCTATAAGGAGCAGTTTTCCTCTGACACCAAAGCAGCAGACCTTCTTTGGCGGAGGTTTCTGTAATGACAGCCAAGAAACAGTGTCCACGTGGAAATACTCAGTACTTAAGGCACCCAACTCCTAGGGGCTTCATAGAGACCTCCCAGGGGGCTGACCACCAAACACATCATCCCTTATCATGATCTCCGCTGGGACTGGGTTCCCAGGGGCGGACTGCTGAGGACACCGAAGGGACTTGAAAAGGCCAACATGGGGGCAACCACAAGTTATGACATCATAAACATAAAACCAGACAGCAGAGATACTGATGATTCATCGTTCTTTAAAGTTTCATTTAAAAACTTTCAGGGTCCCTGGGTGGCTCAGTCGTTAAGCAACTGCCTTCGGCTCAGGTCATGAACCCGGAGTCCTGGGATCGAGCCCCGCATCAGGCTCCCTGCTCAGAGGGAAGCCTGCTTCTCCCTCTCTCACTCCCCCTGCTTGTGTTCCCTCTCTGGCTGTGTTTCTCTCTGTCAAATAAATAACTAAAATCTTTAAAAAATAAAAAAAATAAACACTTTTCTCTTACAGTCTTAGGTTAATGGAATTCAGAGAGGCCACTGTGTCTCAGATTTATTCCTTTACCTGGTGATTTTTATAATACCAAAAGGTTCTCTCTCGGCCATTTCTGGTTCTTTATAAGCATTTCCCCCAACAAATCTCTGGCATGTCTGTTCTGGACTGGATGTTCATATCCTCCCACCCCCAAATTCCTATGTTAAACCCTGACCTTATTTAGGGATGGAGCCTTTGGGAGGCGATTAGGGTTAGATGAGGTCATGAGGATGGGGCTCCCACGACGCGATTAGAGCCCTTCTGAGAAGAGAGCTCTTCCTCTCCCTCTGCCACAAAGGACAGAGTGAGAAAGTGGCCATTTACAAGCCAAAATGGACCATGCTGGCAGCCTGATCTTAGATTTCCAGCCTCTAGAACCATGAGAAAACAAATTTCTGTTGGTCAGGCACACTTGGTCTGTGGTATTTTGTTACGGCAGCCAACGCCAGAGAGGACAGCATGGAACACCTACCTGGCACTGGCTTCCTGGAGGCCCCCCAAATTACCTGCATCCAAATAGCTCCTCAAAACCACTCCCCCAAATCTGGGACTCTGCCAGTATTTAAGTGCTAACAATTTAGAAAACCCCTATAAACACATGAACTCTTGCCTAACATTGCGCCCTGGCTTTCCATTTTAGGAAGGACTTAAAGTTGATTTTTTTTTTCTAGAAAAAGTATTCTGTAATTATTTATCTAAATTGTCCATTCTGGTTCAGACTTTCCTATGACCCATGAACTCAGGTGAAATAAACACACTCCCAAAATTTCATGTGCTGTAGGAATCATTTGAATGACTCCTATTCACGTCTCTTCTCTAGAAAATCTTATTAAGAAAAACAACTGAAACTTCTAAGACTTTCTTCAAATATTAACTGGTAAAAACGTTGAAAAGATGGAACTCCACCCTGTCTGTCTTTGGGTCCCGACTAATGTAACTAATGAGGAAAAGGACATCAGGAGGAAATAATGCAGTGTATCTTATAAAGTTTAAATGAAAGTCAGACTAGAAAGGCAAACAGAGGTAAAGCAATCAAGATAATCTCATAACCGCTACTCAAGTTTAAGCCTGCCACTCCCAGAGTTTCACCTAATTCCTGTCTGAGTATGGCAGAAAACTCTTCGGCGATGAATGTCAACATTTTGTCCTTATTTCATTGGCTAACCTAATCATAAAGGACTCTCCCACCCCGAGCCCATTGTCAGGTTTTCCTAACGAGGCCTATCATGTCCCTGGCTGTGGTATACCCCACTCTCTACAAAGACGGCTTGAATCTGAAACATGGCCTTCCAGCACACACAAAAACATGGATGTGTAAAGCACATTATAAGTAGGTTTTGTCATTTATCATTCCATCACAAAGTAGCTCCGATGCACCAATTAACCCCATCCACGTACACTGTACATTAGGACTGCCCTCATTAGCAGATGTGTTACTCTCTCATTTTACTTCCTGGAAGAAATCCATCATTCTACGGAAGGAGACTGGCTCCTCAAAGGCCTCAATCATCATAACAAGGTCTTTTTGCACATGCTATCCATCATTAAAACCAAAAAGATCATCTTTCTGTAGACCTCCAGAAATTAAGTGAGGTTGTTAAGAAATGACTCCAAAAAAGTAAGACCATAAATAAAAATGTAAGTCAGCCAACGACCTCCTGAAGGACATCTACTTAGAAGAGATGGAGGGACATTGCTAATCATATTCCCACTTTTGAATGTTTAATTTCTTACTCTTTTGAAAAGCAGAGTAATACTTCTTTTTATTGTGATATTTCAAAAAATATTGTGACTTCTTTGGGACACATTAATAATCACTCTAGGGAAAATGAATAATGGATAATACCACTCAGAGTTACGGTTGAAATAGAATAAATTCTAGATTAATATTATTACTAATTTGAAATTTGTAACCAATCAGAAAAAACCCTGTAATAATCTCTGTAACATTTGTGGGAAGAGGATTGGCCAGTCTAGCAAACACAATCATGTGAACAGGACTTTTGTTAAAATAGTATTTGTTCTTTAAGGTGGGCTCAACTGTTTAAATATTTAAATTTGGAAGTATATAAAATTAGTAAAATTATTACAGATTATAGTTTTTTAATAAAGCAAGGACTTTTAAGAAGCATCTTGTTCCTTTCACTGGAATGAAATGAATGTATCTGAATAAAAGCACATTGTATGAAAGTTTTCAAATTCAGACTATTAATTCAAGCTGGCTGTCATTTCTGAGCCTGAATTATTGAGATTTTAATATCATTTTGTCTAACTTGGATTTTTATCTTTTTTAAAAAGATTATTTATTTATTTGCCAGAGAGAGAGAGGGAGGGAGGGAGAGAGACAGCGAGAGAAGGAACACAAACAGAGGGAGTGGGAGAGGGAGAAGTCCAGCATGGGGCTCAATCCCAGGACCCTGGGATCGTGACCTGAGCCAAAGGCAGATGCCCAGTAACTGAGACACCCAGGCATCCCTTACTTGGATTTTTAGATGACACAAATGGGGTTTCCATGCCAGAAGGGAATAATCTAAGTGGGTCAGAATTTCCTTAAGGGTAAATACTGTAGGCTTCATGCCACATGGCACAATAGTAGGTAAATCATTGGTTTTTAACGTTTGTTGGTTGATTTGTAACTAACATTACCTAAAAAGACCCACATTGGAGGGTACTCCATCCCGGGTGGAATTATGAACACTGCCCCCACCCCTGACCATTTAGGTGCCTAGTTACCTGTTAGATGTACAGGATGTTGACGACGGCTGGACGACTCAGATCACCTTTAAATATGTTCCATAGCTATACATTTTGTGATATGGGGGCTAAATAGGCAAAGTTCTAATTTTAAGAATGTCAATTTGACACTGCTCAACAGTGCTGAATTCATCAAAATATTTAGGAGTACAGTGGGCGTAAAAGACTAAAGATTTTCATCTTCGGTGGCAGTGCCAAGAACTATGGTTCTATTATAGTGATGGAACAGATCACTGTTAGGCCAAAAGATATACTAACAATGGAGATTTTCTTAACAGAAGGACAGGAAGTGATAGAGACAGACACAGAGACCGAGAAGGACGGTAGGGACGATGGAGGGTGAATGAATGAACTCCGATTTCAACTGATTGTTTTTTCGCATCTGCAAGTCCCCAGAACTATTATAGTTGGGAGCCTATGAGTATAATAAGCAATTCAAAGCTCAAAAAATGCTCATTTTAAAAAGCAGCTTCTGTTCTGAACATGTGCTCATCTTTTCCAAAATGATTCCACCCCCAAGAATGAAATAGTATTGCTGGGGTCTTTCCCATACAAATATAAAACCTGTGAAAACCCAACTTCCATATCTTTCATTAAATCATGTAAATGACTGTTCAATTTTACAAAGTCCTGATTAAATTCTACTTTATAAACTCAGTTCACAAATTACTCCAACTATCCCAATACAATCAGATTTTCAACCTTGTGTTTTACCTTCAACGGAAATATCCTGAATAGCAAAGCGAAGGATGATGGTCCAGATCATACCCAGCGTCATCTTCACATTGCCATCCACAATTTCTTTAGGAAAGAAACAACAACAACAAATTCACATAAAGATAATATCATCAGTGCATACATTTTTCCTATAGCTTATATGTTTCCCATAAGTTTTGACTTTTTTGGGAAAAAAATGTATACATACATATATAATGGAAAGACCAGTTCATGTTTTTATAAGTGTTGCAGTGTGTCTAGTTATACAGTATTCATAACCAAATGTCTCTGGTTTAAATGAATTCTGAGTTAATAATAAGCACATATCTTGCAAATGCATAATCACTGAAAACAGCCCGAGAGAGTTTCCAAAGCTTAAAGACTAGATAAGCCAAGGTTCTGAGTAATCAAGTTCAGAGAACAAGGCTCATCTTCACCCTGATCCTTCCAGTGCTCTCCAGGTGGGCAAGGTCACGGTACTCAGCTGTAAAAACTAAGAAGCAGAGTCATCTCAGCTCCTGCCAGACTCATCGGGGCTCCCAATCTCCCCGAGAAAGAAGAGGTCACTTCCCTCCTACTAATTAGCTCCTCTTAAGAGTCACCGGGAAAGTTAAGCTCTTTCTCATCCCAATGATCAGGCTGAAGAAGACAGCATTATATTTGACTCTGTTCTTTATAAACAATCCTAGAGCTGGCCTGCCATTCATGGTGCATTTTCTTCTCATTTCTGTGCCCCAGAGCTTAGTAGACAGCCTGACACCAAATCCAGGTCTGTCCACCCTCCCCTGGGAGGCCACTGTGGCAGCGACAGTCATTCCTGTCATGCCTCATTTACCTTCAGCCCCGATGGACACCAGTTTCACGCCTTTGCTGGCTATGTAATCCAAGGCTTTGTTGACATTAGCAATTTTGTGGAACCGCATTTTTCCTCGGTCAGGTTTGGGCAGCCTTTCCCCTGTCAGATGAAGAAAGAATGGCGTAGGCACAGAAAAAGTAACCCCTTGACACAGAATCGAGATGCCAAAATCCATGCTTCCTTAAACGGAAATAGTGTGACTTTCTGATGGCTCTCTGGTGTCTGTAAACCACAATACAGAGAGACCACGAACCAAAAATCTTTCAAGACCAAGGCACCCGTGCAGAGCTGTATGCTTTACAGATCTGGTGGGAAAGTCCAGTTTGGTCCACAAGCCAACTTACAAAGGAGTCTAGAGGAAAGGCTGGTTGGTATCCTGGGAGCCCTCGGAGTTGCGGACTACCTAGCAGAGGAAGTCAGGACAGCCTGGTCCAAATCACAGTGGTGGCTGCCAAAGCTCACGGCAGACCCCCAATTATGAAGCTATATGGATCGGGGCAGTCTTGCTACCGTCCTGCCGGTCACACTTATTCAAGGGTGATCCCTTCTCTCATCCAAAGTCTAAACCAGCCAACTGAAATTCAGGGCAAAACATAACCCCTCTGGGATTTGAGCTCGTGTTTTCAGAGTTATGCCAACATGTATCCTGGATTTCTGCATGGAAGGCAATGTCTGGGAGAGGCACTTGTGCGCTCAGAGCAGAGAGAGGGCAGCATGGTGGGGAGTCACATCAATGTCACCTTTTTCTTCTCTTATTTTGTTTCAAGATGAGTGGTGCAAACATTATTTTAATGGCCAATTTTAAACAGAATTTACTCCTTTTTCAGAACTGAAAAATAACTCCAGGCATACTGTTCTTCGGAAAGGCGTTCTCTACCAACAATACCATGTTCTGGCCCAGCCAGGGTTAAAGGGGACGTCTGATGCAGTGGTCTCTAAACAGATGCGTATCTGGAGCTCGTATCTGGCATCGGGGAGGGTCGGGGAAGGTCGGGAAGGATACCTATACATCTAAAACCAACCTGAGATGACTTCCAAAAGCAGCATGAGCTTCAGGCCATTCCTGAAGTCTTCCTCAATGTTCTCAATCTGGGTGCCGGCTTTCCTTAGGTGGGAATTACACCAGGCAGTGAAGGTCTGCAATGAGAACCAAGTGCTGCTTGGTACAGCCCCATCAGCAGGCAACCCCCCACTCCATGCGGACAACACCCACCATCCAGCACACTCCAGCCTGGAGCTCCTGGGGCCTTCTAGAGCAAACAGGCAGAATTGACTGGAAAGAATGACTTGAGGCCTAAAGTAAGATTTTAGTAGTTTCCCCTTTAGGGACCAAAAATAATAATAATAATAATAATAATAATCATTTATTTGATGTACCAGCCTGAGGACTTTGTGCCTTCAGCTTAAAAAGGTACCATATTCACACCTATGCCTTCACCTTCTGAAAACTCCTACTTTGAAGGAGATACAGACTAAATGAGAGCATGCTTACTCCCTACAGGCAACAAAAATAAGCTTGCTTGCAGAATGGATGAATAAAGAACGTTTAAATAATGTTCATAATGGCTTACTTCTGAGCAGAGCAGAAGGTGGGCGGTATTGTGTTGTGGATAGAAGAGAGGAGGGACCCAAAACCACTAATTATGTACATCTTAATTTATCCTGAATGCACAGCAGTGCTAATCTAGGAACTACATCAATTAAACAAATTTGTGGGATAGTCCATCATTAAAAATAATGATAATAAGAATAGTAATAATGACCTCCTCCCTGGGCGAGACCCTGGATTTCAAAGACAATTAGTTATAGCCCAGTCGTGGAAGGGCTCAGAGTCTAGCCATGTTAACAAATCACAAAGACAGTCTTGGGTGGAAAGAGGGACTGTGTATCATGTGGCATCCAAAGTCATTCTGTTTATTTTACAAGCTGCTTTTAACTTGGTTTCCACTTGTGCACTACTTCCTGCCAAAACCATTTTAGAAGGGCTTGAGGCAGCTGGGGGCTAAGAATGCAAACCGTCTCCTTGTGTCACAACAGCTGTGGGTTCCAGAACAAAGTGCCCAGCACGTTGCTCTGTGGGGAGACACGCAAATAGGGTCTGTGTGACAGAAGAGAAAAATGAATCCCTAAAAAATAGACTCCTTCCATGCAAGACCACAAAAAGATCCTGTTTCCAGAAAAATGATTTTCCTGGGTAATGAAGACGATTTTCAAATCTAGGAGTCACTCGTTTCAACAACTATGCAATGGCGTGAAGTTCGAAGGCAAAAAGAAAATGCAGGTATTTTCTTGGACTTACAATAGTTCATTCCTCCCTGAGAGCCTAAAAGGAATAATTATTTCTCCCAAAACTTCTCTCCTCTAAACTCCAGTCAGCTCAAAACAGAAGAGATACTCGAAACTATAAACCCTAGATCTACCCCCAATCAATCTACCCCCACTCATGGCTATTTAGGTGTAAATTAACTAAAATGAAAGGAAATCAAAAATTTTAGTTTCTAAGTTGCATAAGCTACCTTTCAAGTGCTCAAAAGCCACCTTGACTGGGGGCTACTGGGCTGCGGGGTGCCCATATTGAACATTCCAGGGTTGCAGAGAGCTCGATGGGACAGTGCAGCTCTAGAGAACCAAACTTTGGTCTTTGAAGCTGAGACTGTTAGGAAGGGTCTAACATTTATTTATTTCAATATCAATTTTATCTATTTACTTTTTGAAGAGGCAATGCATTTTCCTGGCTCAAGATTCAAGTACCACAAAAAGGGGATAAAGTGAAAAGCGTCCCTCTCCTCCTGTTCCTGGGTACCCAGTTCTGTTCCCCAGAGGGAACAAACATTCAGTTTTGCGTGTATCTCTTCAAGATCTTTGATACATATGTACGTACAAAGATATACACTCTTTTTTTTTGTCCTTTAACCCATATCAGAATACAGACATTGTTCTGCACCTGGATTTTTTTTTTTTACCCATGTAAAAAATATCACCTAGAGATCTTCCCATATCCATATAGGTCATCCCCTTTCATGGCTGCATAGCGTTCCACCATAGTGCATATACTGTACTTGAATAACTAGCTCCCTGTGGATGGACATTTTGGTTGTTTCTAGCCAGTTATCTATCAGTAAAACACATCCTAGGTCCGGCTTTCAGCAAGCAAAACGACCTCAAACATGTCTGGGTTTTGCATTTTTTTTTTAACTGACAATACTGAGACTAATCATAGACCTAACCTTTCGGGAAAGGCACAAGAAAACAGGCTGTGATTTTTTATAATGGAATTGACAGAAAACTATAAGATATAAAATATTTAGAGGGTTGTCTTTATTTAGATTTGACTTAAAAATGAGCAACTACTTCTGGTGCCAATATCCTAATCTTGTTACCGCGTCACTTAAGTCCCTTCATAATGAAAGTGTCAGAAACACTTCTGAATATAAGAACAATTCTGCAAGCTTCCTTTCCCACGAAAAAACACTGGGGAAGTCTGTTTGACACTACCTTTTTACAGGTATACACACGAGGAAGGTAATTTACCATAGGTAATGATTCCTTTGTGCAAATCCGGTGAATGAATTTAATCTAAAAGGTCAATTTATTTAGGGAAGTCTAATGAAGGGTCCCCGTCTTTAATGAGCCCTCCTCAGAGCCAATAAAGGTGGTAACTAACCAACTTCAAAGTGAAAAAGGACCCCAACAGCTCTGGGATAGTAGCTTTGCAGAGGCCAGTGCACTCTGAAAAGGAATTTTAAGCTTTATTAGAATGTTTAATTTTCAGTCTATTTACAGTTTTAATTACCATGGTCTACAGAGACTGTTCTCAGGCATTTCCGGTCGTCCTGGGTTTCTGTGAAAAGCCTGCTGATTGTGTAGGAGACAAAGGCACAACAGCGAGGACAAAACCCCACACATTTACCTGAAGGCTTCTCTGTGGCTGGTCTTGCTGCTTGTGCATCATTCAAGTCCATGGGAACTAAATCTTGGAGGGCTAGCGTGGCTGGGAGGTAGGTCCACATGGTCTAAAAGGCAGGGTCCTTGACTCCAACCAAACTACCAAGCCAGATGTCCTTTCTTAAGGGTAATAGTGCTCTATGAATCAGACACAGCCCACCAAGGAAAGAGGCCACAGTGCCCACAGGACATGGCTCAACCCAGAAGATGCTCAGTCACACGTGAGGTCTTCCAACCTCCTCTCCTGCTTCCTCTACCTCCCTCCTGAAGAACAGCTCATTCCCTGCTCCTCTGCACCTACTGGTAAAACCCAATGCTTTCTGTAGCTCAAAAGTAGGCACATAAAAACCTTTCACAGCCGTACAGCGAGAACCAAGATGGGACAAGAAAGACCCCTCTACAGACGTTCCTGACTTACAATGGTTGGACTTACAAGTTCTTGACTTCACAGTGGTGCGAAAGCCATTCGCAGTCAGTAGAAACCATGCCTGGAATTTTGAATCTGGATCTATTCCCAGTGGTACGATCCTCTCTTCCGATGCTGGGCAGGGTCAGTGGCTCCCAGGCAGCCCTGGGGTCACGAGGGTCAACAACAGCCACACTTACCGGTGCTCTGCATCCATACCCAGCCCTTCCGTTTTTCACTTTGGATACAGTAATGATTCATAGGACCATCAACACTTTATTACAAAATAGGCTTTGTGTTAGAGGATCTTGCCCCAACCGTTCTGAGCACGGTCAAGGGCGGCTGGGCTGGGCTACGATGTTCGGTAGGTTATGTGTAGTGAATGTGTTTTTCACCTAAGAAATTTTTAACTATTGATGGGGTTATCCAGATATCACCCCAACGTAAGTTAAGGAAGATCTGTATCTCCTGAAGAGAAAGGCTGATGTTTGTGGTTCTAATCACCTTCCAAAGAAGCTCACAAGAAAGCACTGGGAAAGGGTGTTCAAGACACACAGAGAGAAGATGGGAAGTCAGTGGAAGGCACGGTCTCCACATGCATATTCCTCAGACAACAGGAGCAAGAATCAGACTCTCTTCCTGAAACATAAGGAATCACAACCCGGGAGGCACTGGCCAGGATGGGTGGTCCTATGGGCGCAGACGGGTCTCCAGGCTCACACAGGCCCACCCTGGCTATCGCACAAAAATCTCTCCAAACAGGGTGCAAAGACGGGCCCAGAGGGTAAGGCAGTGCTTCTGTGGCTCGTAGTATTATGTTTTCATGCAGGAAATCTGAAGGATACTGGAACTATCCTCAGCCCCTCCTCTGTTATATTCCTGAACATAATCTAGAGGAACGGGAAAATGTTCTTCAATACCCAAAACATGGCAGCTAAGAACAATACCAGTGAAAGGAGTTTCCCAGGAGTATCGTTAGCGACAAGTGTAGTCCTGTTCACTGGAAGGTGAGGCCATTCCTTCTCTCCCGAAGAACTTGCTGGCAAAGTCCCTAGTACACAAGAACTGTAAGCTTATTTCTTCTCAAAGTTAAACTCTATGTGTGTGCATTATTAATGGCAAAAAAAAAAAAGTACTGTGTCTTTACTGACATGTGGAGGTAAGTCTGTGTTACCGAATGATACACATTTGCATTTGGTTTCTTTTTAAGAGGTTAATTAATCCTTATAGACATAACAGCAGACTTCCACAGACAGAAGGGAGAAAAGGTCTTTTAATCAAAATGATTAGTAACTGCGGTTATTTACATAACACAAGTTCATACCCCTCCCTGGAAAAGATTAATACCCACAAAAAGAAAAAAAAATCAATCTTGAGTCTGACACAGTTGTCTGAACATGAGTTCATTTCATGCTATCAAATAATTATTAATTGTTTCAGCAATAAAGTTCTAGGCCTGGTCTGTCTCCTCTAAGACTATTGGGTCGACTTACTATTTTATTTTCTTCAAACCAAAAGTATGGCAAGACAACATTTATAAATTTCCTTGATACTTTTTAAACTAGCTTTCCTCTGATAATATGGACATAAAATACTAATTTCAGATCCCATTTTCTGAAATGGGTACTCAGAATAAGTTTGTGGGGTTTTTCTGAACAGAAGAGAAGGGGGCCTGCTGAGGGCTGGAACATTCGGGCAGAGCCCAGAGCATGAAGCTCGGGGTGGGGGATGGGGGGTAGTGGGGTCTGAAGAAGCTCTCAGCTTTCGAGCCCACCACTTACAACATAGCATTATCTGTCAGGTCCAAAGTGGTTTGGGGCATTGTCAAAGTGTTCTGTGATTTTGAGATTGCCTGTAGCTCGCTTTCCTCAGTGCGTAAAGGCATCAGGAGGCTCGCCATGTCAATCCTGGCCTGAATCCTGTGGGGTGGGACAAGTGGGCCTCAGGAGAGGGAGAGGCTGAGCACGGTCCAGCCTGCAGGCATGGCTCAGAACTCAGATTCTATTTCTGACTCGGACACCATGCAATCATTTGTCCTTCATGTCCTGACACTTTCCCAGCTACAGGAAAAAAAGGGGGGGGTGGATAATAAAAATTGTTGTGATCAACTCTATGAAATAATTCAGAAAGTTGTAAGAGCAGAAGAACTATGAGCGGTGGTCAGCCAACACTATTACAGTGGTTCTGAACACGCTCTCATGCACAACTAGCGAAAACTACCCTGTAGTTTCATTTTTTTTTTTTTAAGATTTTATTTATTTGACAGAGAGAAACACAGAGAGGGAACACAAGCAGGGGGAGTGAGAGAGGGAGAAGCAGGCTTCCCGCCGAGCAGGGAGCCCGATGTGGGACTCGATCCCGGGTCTCCGGGATCATGACCTGAGCCGAAGGCAGTCGCTTAACCAACTGAGCCACCCAGGCGCCCCTACCCTGTAGTTTCAATTGATTTTCTAAAAATGCTCTATGTATTTTTCTATTTACAAAAATCACTCTAAGGGTGTGTTATTTTCCACCTCATAGACTCCCAATCTGGTAAGATTCCTTCTAATCACTTTCCTGGACTAAAAAATACACCAGTAAGGTGGTGGGGAGCATCTAGAAAGCTACACCCATTTGTAAACTCTCTGGTTAAGGCAGGAGAGAAGGTCAGAGCTGTTCCTCAGAAGTAAACGTTAATTTCAGTTTTAATGTTTAATCGGAGACACTTGGGGCATCTGGGTGGCTCAGGCATTAAGCATCTGCCTTCAGCTCAGGTCATGATCTCAGTATCTCAGGATCAAGCTCCGCATTGGGTTCCCTGCTCAGCGGGAAGCCCGCTTCTCCCTCTCCCCCTACTTGTGTTCCCTCTCTAGGTGTGTTTCTCTCTGTCAAATAAATAAAATCTTAAAAAAAAAATAAAAAAGGAGATGCTGGGGGCGCCTGGGTGGCTCAGTTGGTTGGGCAACTGCCTTCGGCTCAGGTCATGATCCCGGAGACCCGAGATCGAGTCCCACATCGGGCTCCCTGCTCTGCGGGAAGCCTGCTTCTCCCTCTCTCACTCCCCCTGCTTGTGTTCTCTCTCTGGCTGTGTTTCTCTCTGTCAGATAAATAAAATCTTTTTTTTAAAAAAAAGAAAATAAAAGGAGACGCTGCCCTTACGTAGAGCAGGGAGCCCACCACACAGAGAGGGCAGAACGTCCTGCCCCCCACGACTGACAGAAGCAGCACTTTCTGGTTCACTTCAAAGCCTCACAATCCCCTCAGCCAGGAGACCCTGGTCCACATGGCAGGTGAAGACGTGCACCAGGTGATCCACACAACAGGCCCATAGCAGCATGACCTTAAATTTAAATATTCAGACATGTCACCATCTTGTAAAACCTTTCAGGAAGTTCTCTGTACCCAGAAGCCACTCACGGTGATGACTGATCAGCCTAATCATCTGATCTGGGAAAAAAAATTCCAAAGCTTCAAGGTTGCCAAGTGCCGAGGTACACCATTCAGCTCCTCACATAACATTTTAAAATTTCAACCAGAAAGAGAGAGAGAAGTATGAAAGCTGAAAGTGTCCATTCTAAGGATTCTGCACATGTTACAACCAATCGTAAGATGTCTTGGAGGTCCATCTGGAGCCCTCGTGTTTTCATGAGTTGTGTAACCAGGTATCTAACTACAGGAACTCTTGTTCCCTGCCCACAAATCTCTGCTGAGTCTCCAAAATCCTGCTAGAACATACAGCAGGTGACAGCTCAGTTTAGCACCCCCTGAAACACAGCAGCCCTACAATCTGAATCCTGGCTCTGTGACCCACTGAGTGTCCAGCGTGGGCGAGTCAGTCCCTCTTTCCTGTGACTTGTTGCGCCCCCCGAGGAATGCACTGTGCACCTCCTTCACCTAGCTGACCATGATGTTTGATAAACGAAAGAGAATGCAAAGTGCTTCACAAATACAAATGCGACAGAAACAGAAAAGAACAGCAGACGGTGACGGCAATTCAAAGAAACTGGAGATGCTTTGGGATTTAAATTAAAAGGGAATTAAACCATTGCAAAGAAAAAAAAAATAGATCGCTTACAGTAAGGACTGAAGCACAAGAGAGAGCATAAGAGAGCTTGAGCACAAGAGAGATTCCACCTCTGAAAACTAAGCATAAACATGCGGTTGCTTAGCACATTTCATAAACCCATGGCAAGGTACAGGAAGAAAGAGGAGACAAGAAAGTCTGGAATCCACGAATCCAAAAAGATGCCAGGTCTTCATCATTTCCTGATCTCCCCTAAGTGCTCACACCGCTGTTTGGAGAACAAAGAGCATCTTTGTTCTTACGTAGCATATCTTAACTTCCTCAAGGAACAAAGTGTTCAAAGCATTAGTTTTTGCCCATAGAAATATATTCTGTCTCTGCATTTTTTAAAAAACTTACTTCCATGAGACCATTAGTATAAAGGGCTAACTCGGTTCAAAATACCCTGAGTATAAAGAGCCTCAAAATTAACTCCCGTAAAAAAGCAAATCCCATTACATTCCAACGCAAATGGCAAGCCCACAACCGGTTTCTCAGGCTTCCAGACGCCCGCAAGCATATGTATTAGGAATCAGAAAAATGACCACAGTACCCTCTGATCTTGCCCACCTTTCTCTCACCCAAAGAACCCAGCATCCAGCCAGTGTACCTGTAATCACAGAGAGAGAACCAGGCACCCATTCAAGTTTTCAATACTTTAAATGGTGACAACTTCTGTCATAAGTAAGTTGGACCCTCAACAGTACCAAAATCCTGATTTTAAGATTTTAATTATTTATTTATTTGAGAGAGCGAGCGAGAGAGAGAGAGCACGCCAGGGGAGGAGCAGAGGAAGAGGGACAAGCAGATACCGGAGTGCAGAGCCAGACGCGGGGCTTGATCCCCAGACCCTGAGACTGTGATCTGAACTGAAATCAAGAGTCAGATGCTTAAGCTGAGCCACCGAGGCGCCCCTAAAATACTGCTTTTTACTTGACTTCCAGGGATACTCAGAAATATAAAACTCCAAGACCAAGGAAGGGGTCTTTGGTCTTTGTTGATGCACACCCCACGACCTCTGCCAGCATGGGGTCTCTTTCTACACAAAGTTAGGATACCTCACTATCTCAAATTGTGGGGTAGGAGAGGCCAGGAACAGCTCAAGGGGAGCTGTCACCAGTGGCGTCCTTTAGGATTTGGGAGGAAAGTGGGGAAAAAAATGCTGTCAGAAATCCCTGGTGGGTGACGCTCCGGCACACTCCAAAAATGCTGGTGTGATAAGGGACACAGATGTAAGCAGGGGTTTTTGCTTT